>OY757915.1:54425121-54632621 GCA_963585895.1 Sepioteuthis lessoniana
CAGACTGTTTCGTTCTATCAGAACTCTTCAGTGTGGCTAGAAACCCGTCCAACTTTACGTTAGACTGTGTTTCAGACCACTCGTCCACCAAGCGGACCACGTTGGCTAAGGGAATTTTAAGGTATTTATATTTTTAGAAACAGCAACAGCAGCCTTTGTTTACATTTTTTTTAATACCCTATCGGCTATCAGAGTGCTCAATTCTTTCGAAGAGCTTTACATTACGCTAGCGGCGGCCGGCAATTATATATGGTTTGTAAGTGAATAGTTTTTAGGTAACGTCACCCTTAAATGAGCCAGAGTTCATTTGTTTGCACAAGGTTTCAACTACTGCTATTTAACACCAACAATTACAATCAACACTATTCATTGGTTTGCACACAGTTAAATGGTTTGAAGCATTTCTATCAAATACCAATGATTCAATGGTTTTGTCTCATATCTAGGACATTCGTTGGAGGGATTTTTACCTTTTTGAATTGATACAATCAGCGTATTCTACAACCCTAGCTAACTGGACTGAAATCAAGTGTTTTAGATAAATTCAAACCCGTTGCTTTTATGATAAAGCATAAAAAATGAAAGAATCTCCTATCTCGAACTTGAATTGTCACACCATCAAATGATAGAAAGAAAAGTATTTGTGGGAAGTTTTAAAAAATCTGAGAAGAGGCGAAAAACAAAACAAAACAAAAGAAAAAGAAAAAAAAAAAAAAAAAGCAGAAAACAATATACTCCTCACGAAAAACAAAAGATGAGACGAGAAAAAATCTAGAAAGACAAAAAGCACTTTCTCTCCCTCCCTCTCTCTCTCTCTCTCTCTCTCTCTCACACACACACACACACACACACACACTGTTTAAAGGTTTTAGACTAAGATTCACTCAAATAAGTACACAAAAGCTAATATTTACGAATACTAACGAATATGCAAGATAAATAATAACACATCTTGAGAGGTGAAATGCCTTAGGAAATGGACTCGACGAACCGAGGTCAAGTTCTGGATAAGACTATTTTCTTTTCCCCATAGAAAATCGTGGATCCACCTCCCCTCCCCCGAGCCATAGGTAAATAGTATGGCGAACAGGGCTCTTTAACCTTAGTAAGGCAAACCATCCACCAGAAGGAAAACTGAATTCCAACTAACAGCTTAAACTACATATAAATTATGCCGTTTCGTAGCGGAAGGGTTGGGTAAATATATACAAAGACACTTATAACTATGAAGGTGGATCAATAAATCTCTTGTCTGACACAACCCCTCTTTTTTTTCGTATAAGACACTGTAAAAAAGACTCCTAAAAAAATCCCCACGAGTTAAATCCTAGTGGCTAAGTTTAAACAGTCCTTAGCGTAGTAATCTAACACCTTAATGCCCCTGTTTTACACGCTAGTCAATTGATGATATCATAATGAAATATATATGATTATAAAAGGTTAGATTGTGATTTAGATAAAAACAAAAAAGTCGCGACAATTTCATTCCTGCAATGACCACAGCGTGTCGCTAGGGTGATAAGTCAATTCCAACTTCTGCTTTCTTGAGACGCAGACCAGATGAGTCAGTCATTTTCGAATAATAAAGGAAGTTGTACGAGTTCATATTATACTTTTGAAAAATGAGAGAAAGGATCCTGGAATAGCAGAATAACATTAATTTTTTTTTTGTGAAGATTGGTAAAAGCGCTAGTGAAACGTTAGCCCTATTAAAAATGGTTTATAGTGAAATCGAGTTTCTGAGCGTCGCAGACGGTTCAAGGAAGAGCGAGAACACGCGCATAAGGACACAAGAAATGTCCAACCAAAAGTACAAAGAACAAACACCAAATGTGAACAGAATGTGAACCTTGATGCTCTCAGATTGAAGATTAAGCGTGTCACTTATAACAGAAGAACTGAATCAGAATTGGGAAACAGTGGGACAGATTTTAACAGAGGATCTGGGAATTAAAAAAAAAGATCATGCCTCAACTCTTGACTGATGAGCAGAAAAAAATGTCGACTTCAGATTTCAGGTGATCTTTTAAATAATGTTGAGATATTTGATTTCCAGATTTACCAGCGATAAATTTTGAAATTTTACCCAGACTTGTGGTTTATTGACTATTTCTAAAATTGAAAAATGACCTAAAAGGAGAAAAATTTGCGGTCATTCATGACGAGATGACGTAACTAAATGATATTCCAAAAAATGAGTTGCCAGAATGTTTCCAGCAATGGCAGCATCGTGTTACGAAGTGCATAGCTTCATTAGAGAAGTACTTTGAAGGAGATTATCGCCAGTAAAAACCAAGTTAGCTAGCTTTGCTTCAAAGGGGCATTTCGGGAATTAAATTATCACATCTCGTAGAATATAGAACAATTATTACTTAGATTTTAAAGTTTACGTAAAATCTTCAAGGTAGCCACTTAAAATCAATTCATAGATTTCTTCGGAAGATCGAGTTGCACAACCATATTGTGACATTTATTACACCTCAGTTTTGTATTTGTTTTATGCTGGTAGTTGTCCTTTTTTTGTTTATTGTGATGTTACTTATATGATGTTGCTCCTCTATCTATGAAAAGAAGTACTCTTTTGTGGTCAAAGTTTTCCCTATGCTTTTTTATTTCAATCGAGTTATGCTTATTTGTTTCAAAATTCCTTCTTCAATATCACCAATAACTAAATACATATTAACATTTACAATTAAAAAATAATTTTATTCCAAACGAAACATGTCAGAATTTTATTACTTCGAGAGCAACATCATACAATTAAATCAGGCATCATTAGCTATATTTTTATCACCAAACTCTACAGTACTGAAAACCAGTAACCCAAAATAAGTACACCTTATATATATATATATATATATATATATATATATATATATATATATATATATAGGTGTGTGTGTGTGTGTGTGAGAGAGAGAGAATGTGTGTGGTCTTATTTTTAGCACGCATGCACACACACGCATACATATGCACGAGAAAAATGTGTTTTACACTAACAAAATGTGTTTTACACGAACAAAATAGGTTTTAAAAAACTTGATTAGGCAATGGCATTCTATTAAAATTCAATTATAGAAATTTTCTACTGCTGTCGAAAAAGTAAACCTAAATAATGAGCCCAAATGCTTTAAAAACACTGCGATCTCGCTGTAACCAAAAATAAATTTGCATAAATATACATAAGGAGTAATCATATTTTTGAACTACTGCATATTTATATTTTTGGTTACAGAGTTTAAATGTTGTAAAGTTTGGTAATAAATAATCGCTAATTATATCCATTTTGATGGTATGATATTCGACTCAAAATAATAAAATCCTGTTATCTTTGGTTTAAAAAAATTACCTTTTTATTAAAAACAATTATTTGAATGTACTAATTTATCGTCGATCCCTGTGCATATTGGCATATGAGATAAAATTGTGAAAAGATTCGTTTAAACACATTAACACAATTTGGCACATAACTTAAGGTGTCTTTTTAGACAACGGTAGCAAATTTTCATCTCCCTAACCTTAACAGAATGCCGTAATCTAATCAAGCTTTTTTAAAACCCATTTTGTCCGCGCAATTGACGAAACCTAATTTGAGACCACTTATGTCGAGCTAATGACCCGATACACTTTCTTTCGGCATTAACGTCAACATAACGTTCTTGAAAAAGAACAACACCCCCATTTCATCTTCAACCTTCCACCTAATTCCTTTGCCTTTTTTTTTTCTTTCTTGGTAACGTTTAAAAAATGTGTTTTCTTGTTTCAATTCTCATTTATTTATTTCACTGTCTATCTCTTCTGTTTCTTTCTTTCTTTACTCTCATGATTCTCTGTTTTCTTACAGTCTTTCGTTTTTTTTTTCATTCTTTCTTTTTTTTTCTCCTCTTTTTATGATTCTTATCTTCATTTCTTATGTCACATTTTCTCCCTTCTCTTCTTGTTCTCTTTTTTCTTTTTTTTTTCTTTTTTTCCTTCTTTTTTTAAATATTTGTTTTTCTTTTTTCCCTCTGTTTCCTTTCTTCAATCCAATCACTTCCTTCCTTCCTTCCTTCCTTCCTTCCTTCCTTCCTTCCTTCCTTCATTTCATTGCTGTTCTTTTTCTCGTTTCCACTGTCTTTTCTTTCTTCTCTTACTTTTCCCTCCTTCTTTTACTAACTTCTTTCCTTCTTTCTCTTCTTTTCTCTTTTTCTTCATACCTGACTTTACTTTTTATTTCTTCCTTCTTTTCTTCCGTTCTTCTTCCTTTTTTTCTTCCTTCCATCTCCTCGGCAGATGTTTCTTTCTTTTCTTAACTTTTTACTCTTTTCGTTCCTTCCTCTTTTCCTTATTTTTTTTTTCTCCTTTTTATTTTGTCTTTCTTTTTCCCTCTGACTTTGCTTTTAATTATTAACCCCCACCTTTTTTAAGACTTTTAAAATTATTTGCTTTAACTTACTTCTTAGCGCTCTTTCCGCATTCCTTTTCCGCTGTCTTCTTTCTGTGTCCTTTTCTCTTTCTTATTTTCTTTCTTTACGTTCTTTCTTTCTAAATCTACTTCATTCTCTTCAAAGTTTCTTCTTTCTTTTTACTCTCACACCCTAATTCTAATCGCCCTTTCTTCTTTAATATTTGGTTAATTTCTTTTTCTTCAGATTTTCCTTCTTAGTTCTTATTTCACATCTTTCTTTTTTTCAGTTCAACAACGTGGGCGGTTTGTTGCGAGCGTCTTTTAAAATTTCACGGATCTCTTAATGCCAATGAAAGTGGATGACGTTTTGAGCCAAACCACACAGCTGTATAGACCCACAATTGTCACGCTGATTGACGCAATTGTTGTTTAAATGTTTGAGATGGTGACACCTCGGCACGACTCGGCATTTTCGCAATAACAACTTTTCACCTTTTTAATAGTCTACGTCACATCTGCTATGCATTTGAAAAAATCTACCTCTTTCACAACCAATTTTAAGGTAACGTGTCAGTTAAACCAATTTGAAACTCCCGATGTTCTATTTATCAATTTAAAGAAAACGTTACTTATGATAATATCACTAGGTGTTCGATTGTATTGGCAAGATACTTTTAAAAATAGATTTTATTTTGTGATACATATTCTAAGTTTTATTAGCCAGTCTAAATATGTCATTTAAAATGTATATAAAATGAAATAATGAAAAGCAAAATCTATTTCATAACACGGAAAAAAATAACTTCTCGTTTTCTTTTTTTCTTTCCAACTTGCCATTTGTATTGAAACGAGTAGACAGTAATGGTGATAAAACGGAAAAGTAATCTTTGAGAAGAAGAAGAAGAAGAAGAAGAAGAAGAAGAAGAAGAAGAAATATAAAAAATCTCTGTACTCCTTAAACACAAGTAGAATTAACAAAAAAGTCAATTCTTAGAGAGAGAAAAATAAATAAATGAAATATGAAAACAAAAGGGAAATGACAAGTATTTTTTTTAGATAATTTTTTTCTTTTTATTTCGAAAACAAATTTGGTTCAGGGATTCTAACTTGAAATTGTGCTTGCAATCAGTAAATAAAAGTAAAAATAACAGACAATATATATATATATATATATATATATATATATATATATATATATATATAGCAAAAGGAATAATGTATGTTAAAGCTGAGTGGTTAGAGATAAGGTGAGGCTGGGGAATTTGTTAAAGCAGCTGTTGTTGATGTTAATATACCCATTAGACCAGTGGTTCACAACCATTTTTTTTTCACCCACGTATCACCATTATTTCAGAAATCCATTCCTTCCAGTTCTAAAATTGCCTGATTCCAAAACCTACAAGAGAATTCTAGTTTGGGGAAGATCAATATCCCAAAGGTTGTTATCCTATTTCTTCCTGAAACGCTATAATTCTCTCAGTGAGAATGTATTTAAGGTATGATTAAAAAAAATATGGTTATTTCATAATATAATTAAAATAATATAAAATAACGTACGATGTGCGTGTTTTTTTTTTTTTTATTGTAATGCAAGTATGTCTGGATGGTTGATGGTTGATGGTTGTATATTATTGAAAATCAGCGCGTATCTTATTTCTGACACTTGCTTGCTCCCACTGTCGTCTACTTCAGCGCTACTAAAACTGGTGATTCAAGTACCGGTGCTGGTACATAAGTCATCAACTGACGGTACGTGGCGAGTTTCCAGTTTCACAGGATCATAATCTATATAATATGTAATGTAAAAATGATAATGCATAAGTTCTTTATGTATCGTTTGATATTATCATTTTAACATGCTGTGATATCATGCAGCAGATATAAATACTTGGAACTTAATCGGAAATGAGAGCTAGGTACAAACTTGCTTGGTATTGGCTCAGGGGCAAGCGTGGGAACAGAGTCAACGGGTTGCACTCTTTTGTTTTACCAAAATCGACGGAATTATAATTGTACATTTATCATGAAAGTTTACAAATATCCGTACTCTTTCAGGGGGAAAATGGTCAAATAATTAAGCAATATAAGATAGTTTGAGAAGCACAGGTCTATTTGATCTACTTTGCTACCTGTCAGGTATGTATTCTGTTTGGGTAGGAATTTATAATGGTCAGGCTACTGAATATTCAGTTAGATCACTTTTCTGGGCAGAATAATGTCATCTCTCTCTCTCGTTTTTTTTTTGGGGGGGGGTATGCGCCCTTACATATGCAGGACTTTGTCTCTTGGGTCCCATTTACAAAAACTAGGCGAAAGTGAAGACGGATTTTTTTTATTAAGTGCTCACAGTTTACAACGTGGTAAATTTTTTGTAAATAAAGAAATATGTACAAAAGAAAGAAATAAAAGAAAAAAAATCTTTGAATAATTCATTTCAACAGGAAATATAAAATATATAAAGAAAAATTATTTTTGACAATATATACAGAAAATATGAAAATAAACTATTTTTTCAGCATCTGTTACTTGGGAGGGTAATTTCCTAGGAGAGTCCTCACGTTTAAACCGACCTTGTGTCACATCCTGCCACCGTTGAGGGAGGGAAAGTAAACCCTCATCTCTTACCAAATTATGGGTTCATATTTAATAGAAAAAGATGACTATGCTTGTAGTAGACTCGAATCTTATTTTCGCCGCCTGAAAGTGTTAGGACATTTATAAGTTGGTCTTTGTTTATTCATGCTTTACGACAATTCTATAAGAGGTGACCTTCTGTTAAAAATTATTATCTGGATTAAAACATATTGATACTCTGCAGATATTGCTCCTGAGTGGGGCTGAAGGAGTCCAGACCCAAATTTCTTTATTCACACATTATTCTGAGATGCATCTAAATCTCCATATAAAATCTGGTAAAGTTCTGTCGTGAAATAGTGACGTTGTTTCTAGTTAGACAGACAGACAAACTTTGGCACCAATTATATCGATATATAAGATCAGTATATGTTTACAATATAAAAAAATTGAATATATATTGAATAATACAAATAAATATATATAGTATAAGGTGTCTCAATATACATTAGAACCATGTGACTGCTAATAACTCTACTAATAATAATGTGTTCTTTTTTGTTTCAGATTATTAATTAATTATCAATACTCGATTACCAATGCCTTGGACAAGAGAAAAAATATTTTGGTCGTTACTTATTTGGAGACAAAATCATTCAAAACTGTCTCAAAATAGATGCAACCTATTAATATGGTAATGATTTATTACTGTGACAAGAAACTAAAAAAATTGCATGTCCTAGAAGCTGATACAATAACAATTAAAAAAAATTGATTTGATGTCTCTAGCTCAAATGATACATTTTTACCGGACGTGTTCCAAATGACATCTATTGCTCTTATCTCAGTAACAAATCATTTTCACACTAATGGGTCGCATTTATTTTGAGACACCTTGTATAACGTAAAATTATATAAATATAAATAATATATAAAATAAATACAAATGTTAAGTTTCCGTTGTAACTGCCGGCTACGATGATACTGATGCTTTTATTTAGGAAGAAATAAAGGGTTCTATTTAGCATTTTATATCAATCTCCATTTGAGAATTTGAATGATTGAAAAATAACGCCCAGCATCACTGAATTACACATTGAACTATCAAATGTTGGATTCTTCAAGAGCATTGCTTTACTCTCTTAGAAAAATCTCGCCAGTATGTACTGATTTTGGTAGTTTACAATTACATCTATGCACACATACACAATGAATATTTTTTAATCAATAGATAGACATAAATTCATCTATATTATATTCGATTTTTTAAATATCTGTTAATGTAACACTCAAAATGGCACATTGTTGCGATACTATTTTTAAAGCAATAGCATTAGAATATTTCAAGAGGATAAAGTAATATCCAATTCAATTTTCTTCTTCTTCTTCTTCTTCTTCTTCTTCTTCTTCTTCTTCTTCTTATTATTATTATTATTATTATTATTATTATTATTATTATTATTATTATTAGGGATTTTGCGCTCACCTCGATCCCTATACTTTCTGGAATATCAAAAGCCAACTATGCTGTGGTTTATCTTATTTATTCATTTTCAATTAATTATATCGTAAATTTTATTTATAGAATACCAATTTAGATATATCTTTAAGGCAATCAAGAGTGAACTTTAGTTGAGTATACTTTGATGTAATGACTTCGTTACCATAAGAACACTGGGTAGAGGATATATCAGACATTTGCAGAGGCGTAATTTAGATGTGACAGGTCAAAGGTTGTGACGGCCGAAACAAAAACCTGCGAATGCTAAAAGTCGAATGAGTGTTTGTTGCTTGGCTAAAGGCAGTCACGTGGGATTTGAGAGATAAAAACTCAAAGCAGTTGAAACGGGTTTTCGAAGAGTAAAGTCAAGTAGTAGGACTAAAGTGAAATCTCTACTCCTTGGAACATCTTAAAAATAAACGTGGGTGATTTTTGCGACCAAAATGTCTGTTGCGATTAACATGAAATTGTGATCAAGTGGCAACATTTGATACACTCAAAATATTATAATATTATAAATCATAAGAAAATCTACATTATATAAAAGTATTATATAGAATATATGTTACATAAAAATGTGGCTAACAAAGCAAAGTGGTTACATGTAAAGTGAAGCTAAAGTGTTTGTAAAAACAGCTGTTGTTAATGCACCCATCACTGAATTGAATGCTTTAGGGGGTTTTAAACTTGCTCCCATGAAATCTAAAAAAAAGAAAAAAAAAAGAGAGAAAAACAGCGTTAATAAAGTAAAAATAGCGGGATAAAAAAACGCCTCTAGTTTCATTTCGAATGTCAAGATGTATCTAAATTTTATTCTTAGCTTGGTAATGACTTTATAAATGGCTACACACTTGAGAACCAATCGTTTCATGTCTTTCAATTTTCTAAAATTCTGACGACAAATATAACATTCTTCAGTCTTACGTATTAAGCCTCAAATTAAAACACAACTTATATCCTTACACTTCACCCGGTGGTGAGGCTCCAGTTTTCAAATTCTGAGGAGCATGGAGTAGCTCTTTATGGTTATTACTCCCCGGTCACTTCTGGTAGTGCTTGATCGGGTCTCATCTTTAAGTTAAGTAGATTGTTTTACATTGATATTAGCTGAACTCGTTTCTAAAGCATAGCAACGGTCGGAACAACAAGAACCTTATTATAAAGCACCGACTTTGGTCTGTAGAGAACGATTGGTCCATGGACTCGTCAATACTACTTTTGCAGGGTTTGTACAATGAGCTTACCTTTGATGAATATCGTTGTGTGGTCCCAAGACGCACCCATTCAAGCCGACCCTAATAGTCACCTAAAAAAACTATCAGACTTGGGAATCTGAGGTGACGGCAAACTGACAGTCATAGAGAGCTACCAGCCGTAAGAGCAGTGAACTCTTTAAAAGACAAAGAACTGAAATCAGGATGAAAGCACACAAGAAAAGAGCTGAGCTAGTTCAACGCTTGCAGCATTGAATTCATGCCTGTACTGTCCCCGACGTTTCCGCACAAAAGTTAACCTTGTGTGTAATCTGAAAACACATTTATGAAAACCCTGTAATCATCTCCATACCGCGAGCGAACTGACGTCGACGACGTCAACGAAAATATACAAATAATATTAGACAATATTTAGTTATAATTACGTATATATGCACACACAATCACCTACCCACCCCTACCACACACACAAAACATATATATATATATATATATATATATATATATATATACGGGGTCAAAGAAATATCTTTTACATTTGAAATTGTCACCTGTGTAGTACAAGTGAACTTAGGCCAGTGGTAATGGTAGCTCCATCTAGTTATTTTCTTATCATTTTTTTTACAAATACAATCAGTTACGATTGTACCGGTGCACACAGTGCGTTTTCTGTTGAAAGTATTTGTTAAAAGACTGGTGAATCGGTAATTGCAATACAGAAAGCTTTTCATGTTCATTCTATATTACGTCGGAATGTTGCTGTTCCGGATAGAATTTACAACCTATATCAGTTTCATTTTTATATCTTGAACAGTAGAATTCGGTGAAACATAGGTTTGCCTCTACAAGCCAGAGTAAAAAAAAGACAGTTCATGGAGTGAAAACTAACTGACTCTCCGGTAAAGAAAAACTTCTGGGTGCAGCGGTCAGTAAAGAAGGTCATGCTGATCGTGTTGTGACATAAAAAGGACTCATCACAACTGATTTTCTTGAAAAAGGTGCAATTATATACAGTGCCAATTCTTTAGGCAAAATTGAAAGTATTTATCATAGTATATATATATGTGTGTGTGTGTGTGTGGATTATATATATATAATACTGCAAAATAAACAGATGAACTAAATTATTGATTCAAAAAATTATGATAAACAATATTAAATTTTGACATTCATTTAATATTTCTTCTTTTAGTGGTCTAAATTTCTTCAGTGTTGGATTATATATATTTAACATAAAAAATATATGAAAATAACTGCTAGAATTTAAATTAGCATTCGTTATTCATTCGAGGATTCATTAACAAGTGTTTTTTGTTTCCTGTTTGAGCCACGTGATACCCGTTGCACGCATGCTCGATCTTAACTCTCACCCTTGGTTAAACTATGTGTCACGTGATTCTCCCAAGTGTATGTCGCTAAATATCTTTTATATTTATAGACTGCCACCGCCCTCCACTGTTCGTGAAAATTTGAAGTATGAATGTTTACTTTTTAAAAACAAACGTGAGCGAGTGGATACATTTCACTTTGCTTAGGACATCTAATCTCCTCCTCTGAGTGTGACTTACACGAAATCTACAGAACAAAGGTAGTTGCAGCTGTATTAATATGTAGATGCCTGTATCTAATGGTGCAATTTGATGGTAAATTAAGCACATTCTTCAAGAGTGGCACCTTTTAAAGGATTTTTAAAAAAAGTCTTTAGTTCTCTTATGCGATCAAAGTTGATTCTTGTTTTTTTACTCTAAACGTAAATATCAAAATTTCATTCATTTATTATATTGATAGATACCTATATCGGAAAAAAGCTCATAGCCAACGTCGACAAGAGTTCTATCAATAATATTGTGAGCAGATGCTGCTTCACATGCTATCATGGCCATTGGCCTAATTTAGAAGTAGTTGGACGTATGTTAAACATTCGGTTTCTGGTTTTCGGTGCTTTTTTCGTTTAGAGATGGTGATACGTTGAAAACAAAATTAATTTTCAAACCCTTTCGTGATCGAAAGTGAAGGATTGTGAAGATCGAAGTGGGTTGCCCACGCTCCACATTTTTTTTTCTCGTTTAAGGTATGGGAAATTTAACGACTCCCCCATATGTGTCGTAAAAAAGATGTTCAAACACTTTTATAAATGAGGTGCGAAAGGGTTGCGAAAAACATATTCCTTTTGCGGTCAATAATCAATGTGGGAACAAACATTTACAAATGAATACTTATCAACGTGTTGGTTTGAATGCCCTGTTTGTTTTTCTTGTGTACGGTTTTGGTTCTTTTAGTTGTTTTGATTTAAAAGGGACGTTGTCGGTTGGTTTCACTACGGCTCAAATATCCGTCCACGTATTGATTTGCCTGCTTAGCGAGAGCCGGCCACACTATTTGCACGGTTCCTGGTTTATTTTTCTGTTTCGTTGTCTCGTCTGTGAAGGAATGCCTTCACCTCTTATGCCTGCCTGCCTGCCAGCAGTATGACTGCCCCGTTACTTCTGGTTTTTGCTCTTCTTGGTACATAATGTTGGGGGAGGGATAAACCATATTTGTCATAGTAGTCATCTGCGCATTTCTATAAGAGCTTTGTTTATTTTAAAGTCGTCTGGTAAAGAGAAAGTGGGTTGCTCAGGAGATGACTTAGAGACAGATGAAGGATATCAAAACAAACTTAAAGTTAAATTTATTTGAATATTATCAGCAAAAATGGAATCACTTTCATTTTCACCGACTGCAACCCAACGGAAAGGCAAAATTTCGATCCGACATAAAAGTAATATTCATTCCTATTCGTTTTATCACTTTTTTTCATCTTATATATATATATATATATATATATATATATATATATATATATATATATATATATATATTAAAAGCGTAGAATCTAAAAATAGAATCAGATTTACTTTATAGAAGCCCCGTGAAAACAATATTTGTGGCTTTGTCAAATTTTTGTTATACTTAGTAAATAACTCGATAGATATTACAGAAACTTTTTTTTGTAATTGAAAGCATATCCGTGTTTTCGGTGATATCAGCAAGTTGGAAATCAAAGTAAATATGTGTGCAAGTTTAGAGACATAAAAAATATGGACTTTATATGAACATAGGTTTTTAGATTGAACCCGATGTCTTATGGGGAGAAGGAAACAGCGAAAGAAACAGGAAATGGCAGAAACGGATAGTGAACATTGTAAAAGTATTTTTAAGAGAGCTTCTTCTTAAAAAAATCCACTAACCAACCAACCAACCAACCAAACAAACAAACAAACAAAAAAAAAAAAAATAAATAAAAAAAACAGGATTAACAATGTGTGTGGTCGTGTCTCTAAAGTGTAGGCTTGGTAACAACTTTGGACTCGAATTTACAATATCGGTAGCATACATCACCCAAGAAGGTTCTCGTATTTTTAATCGGCACGGAACAAGAAAAAAAAAAGAAGTAAAAAAAAAAGAAAATGTCTTTCAGCACTGGTCAAAATATTATATCGGTGCCATCAAAGAGAAGGAACAAGAGAGAATGTTGCGTGTGGCAACTGTTTTTACAGGAAGATGTGCACACTAGTGGCACGCCCAAATTTATCCTTGTGAAATAAAACCTTTTGTACCGACGTCTCCCTAAAATCCCTGAAGAAACGATTCAGTTTATGACGTTTCAACTAATTGTGAATCTTTTATGCCGCACTTTAAGATTACGAAAGAAAGGTTTCATATGGATTAAAATTTTATTAAACCAGTGTCTATGCACCAAAGCTGTGTTAGTTGTAATGATACTTCGACCCAGAAACCATGTTTGGAACCCGGGCTATAATCTGAGGAAGGAATTGCTTGCAACATGGCAGTACTTTTTGCTTTAGTATAAGTATAAATTTATGAACACACACACACACACACACACACACACACACACACACACACACACATATATATATATGTGTGTGTGTGTGTGCGCGCGCTCGTGCACTCGCGCGTGTGCTCAATAAGATAAGACTCAAAAGTATAACATTTCAATTGAATTTGACGTTATCTACTTGTCATATAATTCACATTAAAATCATTGAATTAATGACTTATTACTAAGAGCGTGTACACTGACTTCTCACATGAATTTCACGGAAGTTCTATTTCCGTGTGATGTAATGACGTATCATCAAGTCAGTTAATTCAAATTTACATCAGTGAATAATTGCTGCGTTTCTGGAAAGTTGTGAATACAGAAAATAATAATGCGAAGTGATAACATCTTCATTAGTTATTCTCACGATGTGATCGAAAAACAAATAAGTTTGGTAGTACGAAAAGATAATGCTGGGGTGTCACCATTTATATAACACACAAATATATCTGAATGTGTATATAATATAAATACAATATAAATACATATAAACACATAATATACAAGCGTAAGTGCATTGTATAGTTACATGCATTTATATAACACTCATATATATATATAAGAGTGTTATATAAATGCATTTATATAACACTTACATATATATATATATATATATATATATATATATATATATATATATATATATATATATATATATAGTATACTTAGTCCAGTTAAACCGGAGTTAGGAGTAATTCCATCAGGACAAGAAATTATTCATGAATGAATATTTAAATCTTCCTGGTAAAGAGCTCAATGTACCAATTATACAGAGCAATAATTTCTTTAAGAAAAAACAACGAAACCAATCACAAAGGATTATAAATTTATTTCCATCCTGTTACGCATTTTTGAAATTTCCAGAAACACGTGTTTTTGGAAATTTCAAAAATGCGTAACAGGATGGAAATAAATTTATAATCCTTTGTGATTGGTTTCGTTGTTTTTTCTTAAAGAAAATACATATATATATATATATATATATATATATATATATATATATATATATATATATTCGTACATAAGTCGATCTCGTTTTGGGCAAATCATTGATTAATGGTCATGAAATCTTTAATTTATGGTATTAAATTTGAAGTCAAATGCTGCTCCTTGTCTTTACCATTCTGTTTTGATTAATACTTATGTATAAGTCGACCCCATTTTTTCGCCTAAAAATAGGTCTTAACCTATTAACGAGTATATATGGTATACATATATGGTATACATAATATTGTATATAAATAAATACACTCCGAATAGTTATAAATAAAGATTTAATTTTCGTCTCGACAAAACCTACTGGAATTTTATTATTTCTTATCGGACATAATAGTGTGTGTGTGTGTGTGTGTGTGTGTGTGTGTGTGTGTGTGTGTGTGATAATTGTATTAAAAATAACATCTGATGAAATGGTACGAAAAAAGACCCAAAAACCTGAAGTTCGTGTTACAATTGTTTTATTTTCCGTGTAATGTTTCGGTTTTCATAATACCAACATTTTTAAAGCTAACGTCACAACCAGTCCCTATAAAATAAAAAGAACAGTATCAATACCGTTTTCAGCGTCTCCAAAATGTTCCATTTGTGTTTGAAAATATTCGTATCATAAACTCTGAAATGTTATACAAGAAATGAAATAAGCCTGACTCCAATTTCAGAATATCATTGGAGATTATATGTGTATATAACCGACGTCACAATTCCTTTAGTTATTTACGTCACATTCTCCATTATTTTATTTTAATTATAAGAAGAATGCTTTATATTATTAATGCTGTTGGGCTCATTTACACACAAATAACATGTTGTATTTATATATACAACCAAATAGCGGTTTATAGTGTGAACAGGGAAGACTATTATACTAAATGATAAAATTTTTTATTTCAATAGATATTTATTTGGCATTATCTATTTTAATTTTTTAGTTTTCTTATAATGAGTCTTAAAAGAAATCAATTCACAAAAAGAAATAACAGTGATTTTATTCTTTATTGTTTAATTAAGTTAAATAGTTAAATTCAGCAATAGAAGAAGCTATTGTCCAAGCTGTTTTATTCTTTGATTATACTCTGTTTAAAATAAGTTTAACGTATTTAACTATTTAGTAATGTCAAATGCTATTTTTATAAAAAAAATGTATCAAAAGAAATCCTAAGTGTATCTTTATATATAAATCAATAAAAATAAAATAAGAATAAATGTAATCTTTTTATATGCGTTCTTATTTAGTTTCATAAGTTTTTTTAAAATTTAATATCATATTTTTGTATATTGAATCTTAAATACTTGTATTCAGAGGGTGTATATTTTTGCCAGTATATATATATATATATATATACATATATACATATATATATATATATATATATATATATATATATATATATATATATATATAACGTTAACTGCCTAGCGTTTACTTATCGTTTTTTGGGACGTTATTTTTAAGGAAATTCTCATTGTTGAATTAACGCTCCTTTTTGAGGAAAATATTGACTGGGCACATAAGCATAAGTCGGAAAAATGAAGATCTGAAATCACAATGTGTCTGAGATGGGTGAATAGTAAACATATTTCATGTCGAAGTCGGATACTGAGGTTACATTATCAACCTAAACTCTATATACCTAACTTATCTTGGACTTTCACCATTAGACAAGAGGAAATATTCATTTGAAAAAGAAAAAATATCTAGAATAAGGCCTTAACTAAGGTTAAAGAGCTCAATATACCCTATTATTTGTCTATAGGTTGTGGTGGTGGTGGAAATAATCGAATGCTTAACTTTCACAAGGGTATTAGCACTGCGTAAAATGCAAACAGCCCGAGTAGGAATTGAACCATTACACTAAGAGCGCTTCATATATAAATGTCATTTATACATATCATATATAAAAAACAAATTACAGTTGTGTATTCAACAAGGCCTTCATCTGATGATAACTCTGGGTTCAGGGGTGGTGTCGGGGCTAAAGTATCATTACCACGACCTCAGAGTGCCCCAGCAGTATCATACGATATCACCACAATTGATTAATTTTCCTTTACATGGTGGGAATGGTAGATCAAGCGGTAGCCTCTTCGTATATATATATATATATATATATAGCTGAGAAAGGATGTGCTGAATAGATAATTTTAATGGTGGAAAATTATGTCTGGGAAGAAATAAATCCCGTTAAAACGTACAAAATTGCTAAAGGTTTTTATAGTGAAGCAAGTGGCAACACATTTTTTATGGTGTGGAGTGGGGGTCTGGCTGAAAATAAAATGACATTTTTTGTGTTTCGTTTAATGTAATACATAATCTGGCAATTCTGTTAATGTAAAGAAGGCTGGACTTGGGGATTGATAATAACTCCTTTTGTTCGAAGAAGCATTTTATGACATTATAATCCTCGGTTGAATGATCAAGTTTTATATTATTCTATAAATACTCTTTTGTAATCTATTGAATATCTTAATGACCATATTCTCTTATTTTCAGCCCTGTCAGCGGAGCTTAGAACGCATCGATTATCATCCACTGCAAACAAGTAAGTCCTTTTCATGTTGGAAAAAAATGACTGCAAACTGAATCCGATGGTGAGACTCCAATTCCTGAGTTTTTGGAAGCTTGGTGTGCCTCTTCATTTTCATTATTTCTAGGTTCACTGACTCGGATTGATATTACCTATTAGGGTCCCATCCGTGGGTTAGATCGATCTGTTTGAAATGATTCGTATTGGATTGGAATACTTGAAACCATATAATTGTGTGCAAACACATTATTATTATATCAAAATAGTTACTAGAAGCCATATAATTGTGTAGAAATCATTTTTATTGATTGATTTTAATGGCATGTCAATACATCAAGGGTTATTTTATGCCTAAAGGTAAGGGAATCTTGTTTATTATACGTTCAAATTTTTTTGCATACGATTCTATCGTATACAAACTATTTTTAAACAGACCCATTTGACCCACAGATCTGAATCTGTCAAGTACTACTACTTCAGATCAAAGTGGACCTGGGAGTAATGACAATGAAGGGATACACCACACTCCCCCAAAGCTCCAGAACCTATTACCCCACCACCAGTAATATCCATAACACCTCTCCTTTTTCAGGTAGAAAATGCTGTCAGAATATTCTAATCCCCGACAACACACCGAGTTAACTTGTTAAATATTTCTGCTGTATTTTCTTGAAGTTTGACACGAAATTTGATTTTTCAATTTCTAGTTTTATGAAACACTTGTAATCATCCGAAATTATTTAAATGAACATACATTTTCAGAAGTAAATGGTTGGTTGGTTGTTTTGTTTTACGGCGTATCAATCTTTTTCGGTTCATTTAACGCCGAATTAAGTCATTTTGGTTTGGTCTGGATTTAGGGCATATCAACCATTATAGGTTATTTAATGTCAAATCCACTTTTTACAAATATACACCTCTATTTCAAATTATTCAGTTTAGCATAAATACTCAGTTTAAATGTCAAAACAGTTCTATTTTAAACAATTCAATTTAGCTTGACTATATAGTTTAAATGTCAAAAACTTTTCTATTTCAAACAAGTCAGTTTAGCATAAGTACATTGTTTGTTCTATTGAACCAAAAGATAGGACTCTGTCAGGTGGTACCACTCCGGACCAGAGTCGACCTGCGAGCGATGGCAATAAAAAGGTACGCTGTATTCCCCGAAGCTCCAGTATTTCTGGAGCCTCATCATCAGCTTTTTAAGTGTCATATCCACGACATCCATTGGAGGTGTCTCACCCCTCTGCAGAGATGCAATCTTACACAGCCCTAGCCAACTGGGCTATTGAGAAGTTAATTCAATGAAGAAGTTATTTAGTATGTATATATATATATATATATATATATATATATATATATATATATATATATATATATATATAAATTGGATGTTAAAGATAATATTGATCAGCTGATTTTGCTAAAAAAAGATGAAAAATTGATCAGTCTCATTATTGTCTAGAGCAGGGCTTATTAAAACTCAATACCCCACTTTAACAAAATGTAATTTCTATTCACCCCCAAATAAATTCATTAAATATTGCCGAAATTTTCCACTTAACCAAAGTGGAGACGTTGATTTAAAAAAAAAAATTTCCGTTTCAAGTTTCAAATTTTTAAAAATACAAAAAAAATATTGTAGATGGAATATTGAATCATATCCACACAAACAAATATTTGACAATACTAAAACCTCCCTGATGCATCTAAGATGTATGATTGAAACTAACTATACAATTGAAAATCGGTAAAAGCGAGATTTTTCGTCCATTATATTTTGTTCATTAAAAATCTATTACCATGATAAAAAAAGAATCAAAATTTCAGTTATTATATCTTAATTTTACTTTTAAAATTTATATTTCTATTCTTATTGAATAATCTATTTTTCAAAAGATATCTTATAATCTATTATAAAAAAGCAATATTTTAGAAGTCAGTATTTTTTTTGAGAATAATTCGTCTAAAATAAAATCGTTTTTAATTGTTTTCTTATGTGAAAATATAATTATATACTTTGTTAACGATGCCTAAAAGATCCGGATTTTTGGTCAAAGTCAGATCGTATAATCATTTAAATGACATATATTTTGAAAGAGTCGTAAGTGAACAACACATTAGTAGTTGCCATCACACTCAATCGGGCATTCTGCCAGTTATATAAAATCTGCCAACTTGTCTACATGATCCAACAATTTTGGTTCTCCTGTTTTAAAGGGATTTATAAATGTAAACTGCTGCAAAAATTATCTAAGGGTCACAGCCATGATACTGTAAAGTCATATTTTCTAGAATTCAAACCCAAATAGCTCGTGTGTTTGTCAAGTACACAAATGTAACACTTAGAAAGAATACAAGTGAGTTCATATTTTTAGAAATATTTATTATTTCAAAGTGATCACCCATCTTAGAAGTGAAGAGGCGTCGATGATTTGACAGTAACAGCTGCTTTCAGCGTGACTTGACTGTGAGTCTACCTGCTTGTAGTTAATATCACTTAATGAAACTAATTTTTCATTGAACAATTTTACTTGGAATGAAATGACATTGCAGTCAAGTATTTAAATTTTAAAAACAAAACATAAATATTCACTTGGAAGTTATTCCGCTACTGATAATATATATGTATATATATATATATATATATGATCTGTTAAAGTTTTATGTATATAACGCAATCATCATCTACAACATTATACCGTTTATTTTGGCTATTTTACTCGATAAATATTCTACAACAACCCAACTCTATTATTAGAATAATTCAATCACAAAGGAACTAGAAGAACCACACATATTTCCGTCTGACGGTTACGTGATCCACATGGATCATTAAATAATAGACTTTAAGGAAAGATAATTTGGATATTTTAGGTTTTAGATCTGCTATTCCACAGAAGCATCGAGTAGTATTTTATGCAACTTTTCTTATTTGCATTTTATTTTTTATTTCTCTCTCTCTCTCTTTCCCTCTTTCTTTCTCTCTCTCTCTCTCTATATATAGTATTATAAACCTTAGCTGCTATGGAAGTAAGGGTTATGCTTCGGTACTTCTTGGGGATTCTGAAGTCGCTATTCTTGGAGAGGAAGAGGATGCAGCCTTTTGTCCATCTCTCTATTGTGTTATGGTTATATACGGTGTTGCAGTATCGGAGCAGTAAGTCATCGAATCTCTTCTCGAGTAAACTGTTCTAGTTTGATGATGTCTAGTAGGTTATTAATAATTTTTGTAATAGGTATATCTGTAGATTTTGGGGAGTTTTCAAGCAAATTCTTGAAATATTCTTTCTACATCTGTATTCGTTCTTCTTGGCTGGCAGCTTTTAGTTTAGCTTTCGAGATGCTCTTCCTTTTACTCACTTCATTTACTGTCTGCCACGCTATTCTCATATCTCCAACCGAGTTTCTAATCTTATTGATCTGACCTTATTCTATTTGTTCTCAATCGTATCGAATCAGGAACTGAGAAGTTTCTTAGAAAGAATCAAATGCTTTTCGGAGAGAGCGATCCACATCACAGATTCTGGTAATCCATCGAATCATAGAAGAATTTCAAGCAAAAAACCTCGAGGCGACTCTCTTGTTCGAAGATTTCTTCAAGGCATTTGACTCCATACACATAGGGAAAATGGAGCAAATACTTCTTGCGAATGGTCTCCCCAAAGAAATTATAACAGCTATAATGATGCTCCATAAGAACACGAAAGTCAAGGTTCGCTCATCGGATGTCGACACAGACTTCTTTCACGTTGTTGTTCTGCAAGGGGATACATTATTTCCATATCTGTTCATAATCTGCCAAGACTACATACTTCAAACATCGACAGATCTAATAAAAGAAAATAGCTTTACTCTAAAAAAAAGGCAAGAAGCAGACGATATCCCTCAGAAACTATTATGGACGCAGACTACGCAGATGACATTGCGCTTCTTGCAAATACACCTACCAAAGTCGAATTCCTGCTACTTTAGTCCGGAGCAGGCAGCAGGAGGCATTGGCCTACATATGAATGCAGACAAAATGGAATACATGTGTTTTAATCAAGAAGGAGACATCTTCACTCTAAATGGTGGTTCTCTGAAATGAGCGGACAAGTTTACGTACCTTGGTTGCAGCGTCTTATCTACTGAAAGTAACATCAGTATGCACCTAGCAAAGGCATGGACTGCAATCGAATCTTTATCGATCATATGGAAGTTTAACCAATCCGATAAAAATTAGACGCAATTTCTTCCAAGTAGCGTTTGCATCAATTCTACTCTATTGATGCACCACATGGACGCTGACAGACGTATTGAGAAAAAGCTAGACGGAGACTGCACAAGAATGTTACAAGCCGTATTCAACAAATCCTGGGAGCAACATCCCACGAAACAACAGTTGTACGGCCACCTAAATCCTATCTCTAGAACCATCCAAATAATACGAACGAGGCATGCGAGACACTGCTGGAGAAGCAATGAGAACTAATAAATGACGTTCTCCCATGGACCGCTTCTAACGGACGTGCCAGTGTTGGCCGACCAACAAGAACTTATCTATAACAGCTCTGTACGGATACAGGATGTTATTCAGGAGCGATGGATTAAAGGAACAAATGAAGAAGAATGGACAGTTTGCTGCCTATGGTCAACTCAGGAAGGTCTTTTGTATTTCTGTTATAATTCTGTTGTTGCTTCCTGCTTTTGACCCTTATCCGTTCCCGGATTTTGTTTTCCTTGGTTGTGTTTGTGTTTAACAAGGCTGGTAACCTTGTTCTTATTTTCCTTTGGCCCTGTTGACTGGGGCTGTAGAATACATCCACTGCATCTCTGCATAGCGGTAAGGTCCCATCACCTCTAACGAGTGTCTTGGATATAACACAAAACAATCTGATAGTGAGGATCCAGTAATGCTTTGGGGAATGCGGAGTACCCCTTAATTGCCATTGCTCCCGGTTCCACTTTGGCCCGGAGAGGTAGTATTTAATAGGGTCCTTTCTATGAATCAAATAGAACTGCCTAACATTTAAACTAAGTACAAACAAATGATTTATGCTAAACTGAACTGCTTGAAATAGAACTGTTTGATCATTTAACTGTGTGTAAATAAATGATTGATATTTAACTGAATTGTAAGTGATACATAGCAATACTCGGAACCATTTGATTTTGTTGACTTAAGCTAAACTGAATTGTTAAAAATATAACTGTTTGATCATTTAACTGTTAGTAAACAAATGATTGATGTTTATTTGAATGGTTGGTATTGATTTGTAATACTTGAAAACATTTAAATTTGTGCAAACAAATGAGTTCAGGCTCGTTAAAAAATGTTATCAACAAAATGTGTTTAGAAATCATATATTTATTATATATGTATAGAAAGTTTTTGGCCTTAAATAACCTACAATGGTTGATATGCCAAAAAACCCGAGCAAGCAAGGTTATTTTTCACTTGTATAAGATTTCTGCTGGTGATGGCAGGGGACTGTCAAGTGGGATGGTTCTTATGGCATGGACGAGCCATTTGGTAATCCATCCTTGACTGTTTTGCTTTCTTTAGTGTTCTTTTTATCGTTAAAACCATTCGCTCAATGAATCCATTTGATTGTGGGTATCACGAGCTGGATGTGATATGAGTGAATTCCCATTCCGTAGTAAAATTGTGGAATTCATTTGACACGAAGTATCTGGCATTGTCTGTCTATAGAAGATATGGTATATCACGAACAGCAAAAATTGCTATTAAGTATTCAATACAGTTTGTGATTGTAATGTACTTCATCGTCTTGATAAATGGCATTTTAGTGTATTGTTCCACAAGTTGGATTTGTTGATCATTATATTAGAAGATATCAGCTGCAATATTTTGGAATGATTTGGTGGCATATTCTTTAATGATCATGGTCTCTTTTATCTTCTTTCTCTGGTGTTCGCTGCATATCTCACATGATTCTATATCTTTGTTTATTCCTTTCGAATAAATACTATTTTTTGCTTTTAGTTGACACTTTTCCATTCTTAATCATGGATTCTTTGAAGGACTGTGTTTTGCATGTTTTTTTTTAAATATAATTATGCATTTCCCTTAAGTGACCAATTCATTTTGTACTGACATTCTTTCAATAACCAGTTGCTTCTTATCAACTTCGGTATAATTTTGACGTCATCTAGCTAGCCATTTATAATAACTTGCTTCAGAATTTTTAATTCTTTGTCGTTTTCTGTATCTTTTTGCAAGTCATTTTGTTTAAGCACCTTTATATCGACAGTATGTTCAATTTCTTCCCCTTGTATTGGCTGTATTTTCGATTTGTTCTCGGATGCTCATTTCTTTGCATGGCTTGTATATAATTTTAGCACCATATGGTTGGAGCTTTAATAATATTCTTTGTAGTCTTGGGGGTGCTTGTGCAATATTTTTGTTCTAAATGTTTCCGAGTGGTCGGATTTGGTTTGGAATTTTGTTTCCATGTACATATGTGAGAAATCTTTCACAACCAAACAGCACTGCAAGTAGCTCCCTTTCTATATTTGTGTATCGTGATTCAGCATCGGTCAGCCTTTTGCCTGTAAATGTAACAATTTCGTTGTCATTGGTTCATGTTGCACCTTGTCCTAGCACACTGGAATCAACTTGTATCACTGTCTTGGCATTTGGCTTGAAATAAACCAGACATAGGTTTTGATGAATCTGGTCTTTCAAGTTTTGAAATGCCTTTTAAACGTTCCATTCAACTGGAATTCATTGTCTTTCTTTAAAAGTGGCTTTAGATGAGCTGTTTTGGAACTAAGTTCGGGTATGAATGAGCTTAGGTACTAGATCATCCCTTGGAATTGTTGAAGTTCCTCTCGGTTTATAGGTATTAGTTTCGACCTGATTCTGTCAGATTTTTCTGAATCAGGGTGGGAACCATTTCATCCTAAATATAGCCATAAAACTTTATTGGTTTCTGTCTTATTTTGCATTGATTAAAACCAAACCATACTTCCGAGCTCTATCGGTTGTCCTTCTCAGATTCCTGTCGTGTTCCTCAATTGCCCTGCCATATACACAGGTATCATTAAATATACTGGTTGTTCCTTTGGAACCTTCCAGAATTTGGCCTATTTCGGTTGGATTATGTCTTGCGACATCTCAAGCCAAATGGGCATCTTAAATATCAGTACCTGCTAAACGGTATATTAAAACACGTAAGCCAGCTTGATTCTTCATCAAGATGTATTGCTCAGTATCCATGTATGGCATCTAATTTTGTAAAATGTTTGGCGCTAGATAGTTTGTGGAAAATTTCTTCTAGTGTTGGGGTTTTGTGGTACGTTTTCTTGATGCATTTATTTAATTTGTAGCTCGCCACTATTCTTTCTGCTCCAAACAATTGCATTCACCCAATCTGTTGGTTCGTTTTCTCTCCTGATGGCGGCTATTTCTTCTATTTCATCAAATTCTTTTTTTTATTCGTCTATCAGCTGTATTGGATATTTTCTTGGAAGTTGGATGACTGGTATTGCATTCTCAATCAGGTGTATTTTTAGTTTTCCTGGAAAGCTTCCGATACCTTTAAATATGTCAGGGTATTCCTTTGTCAGGTCTTCTATACTTTCAATTTGTTTGCTTGTAGTTATGCTACCATTGATTTGCACCAATCTTAACTTTAGACATGGTCTTAGACCCAGTATTGCTGTGTCATTTTCGCATAAAAAGAATCTAGCTCTGATAGCTGCTGAGTTTTGGTGTTTGATTGTCACTATCATTGAGCCATATTGTTGAATCTAGGTACCGTTTACTTCCCATAGAATAGTTGGTTCTTTTTTTATATTTCTTAGTTTTTCCTGTTTTGAGGGTACATATTTTATATGGCCTTAATGGTATAATATTTCCATTTGCTCCAGTGTCTACTTTCATTTTTCTTTTATGTTTATTATATTTCAAGTCCGTACAATCTACATTTGCGAATATCTCTTCTTTGACGTTTTTGTTCCATTTATTTATGGTGTATAGGTATAGGTCTTCTTCTTAATGAAAATAAAAAAAAAGCCCACACAACAGACACAGGTGGCAAAACACTACAAAGAAAAATGTAAACGCCACATTCAATACTGAGAGCAGGTCAGACCGTTTTGTCTGTGGCGTTTACATTTTTCTTTGAAGTGTTCTGCCACCTGTGTCTGTTGTGTGGGCTTTTTAAAATTTTTATATGAGCTTCCTTGTCTCATTTTATTTGGACTATATTTTCTGTTTTGCCGAATGTGTCTTTTTGTGAGGCAGTAGTTTTCAAAGTGGTGTAGTTCGTTGCAATTTCCACATTCTTTGTTGTATGCATCGCAGTCTTTTCTTTTCCTATGGCTTCCTCCACATCTTGTTCATTGTCGGACATTTTTTGCATCTATCTCGTGGTATCTTTCAGCTTTTTCTTCGCTGGCACCCAATACCGTTTAGTATCATTTGTTGTAGTTTCGGATACTCGTATGTTTCGATAGCCACCTTTAGAGAAAGGTTTGGTTTGATAATAAGGTTTCTCCTTTCCTCAGTATAATTCAATCCTTTTATCACTTATTGCCGAATTTACATCTTTCTGCTTTTGTTTGCAGTCTGGTTAAGTATTCGTTTATTGTTTCTTCATTCTGTTGAAATGAAATAAACTCAAGGCGTTCAACCCATTTGTTCGATTTTTGGACCATTTGTGCTTCGAAAACCTTGAACATATTCACTGAGTTTTCTTTTTGTTCAGTCATGAGGATAGCGTTTTTCTAACTTCCCGACCCTCTGGTATAGTAGAATATAGTTGTGTTTTAATTTTTCCTTTACATCGTTTATGACAAAGTAAGAACTCATAAAGTCACTCGTTCACTGAAGGCTTTTGGTTTATTTTCGTTCGTCCAGTAAAATATAGGTAGTAAAATATTCGAAGTCGCAATTTTTTAAAAAGAAGAATATTTTTTTTCTTTTAACAACAGTGTGGTTTGTCCTAAATAATATAGTGACAAATTACAACAATATTGTACTCACTGTGTGTTGGTGAGGGTCTCTTTCTGTGAAGAAATTTTAACTGTTCGTCTTCGCATATTATTTTCCCTGCATGGAAAACCAAGTTCGAATACGTTGTATTTCTTTTTTATTTTTCTTTATAACCTTCTTTTATGGCTGTTTCCACTTTTACATTTCGCCTGTGCTTGTTGGGCTGTACGTCATTTTTAGGTTTCTTTTACCGTGGCCACTATGCAATAATACTTTGTATTTCTAGTGAATTATTCAACATAAAACACGGAGGCACGAGGAAGGGTAATAAATGTGTTTTAGTCATGTCATATTGATACTGATATCACTGCTGCTAATCCAAAGGGGGTTAACTTATCTTTTAAAATAACACATATTACTTAATGGGAGTTCTATCTAGGTAATGCCTTTTTGTTTTTTCAAATACGATCTGTTATGATCACGACTTGGACCAGTGCGTATGCACACACACACACACACACACATACACACACACACACACACACACACACACACACACACACACACACACACACACACACACACACCTATATATATATATATATATATATATATATATATATATGTGTGCATTTAAAATCTTAAAATGCTCTTAAAATCATTGATAATAACGAATTTAAAATAGGATTTAATCTCTAAACATTTCGCCTTGCCATCACTTTTATAAATTGTACCCAATCCTCAGTCATACAATATTTCGCATCTGATTATATATATATATATATACATATATATATAAACATGCACATGCTGGAAATACAATTGAGTTGTCAGCTGAGGCTCAATTATGCAATAAGTATCTTTCTGTTGTTTGATGATTTCATCCTGTGGAATTTGCATATTCAATTCCATCAGATGGTTACATACAAAGCACGTAAACAGTTCCTTATCTAAGGTCGGCCACCCAAGATTCGAATTTGGTTATAATGCCTAAATGGGAGATGACAACACGACATAAGCTTTGATATGAAACACATCTGGAATGAACAGTAAAATCCACTTAGATTAATCCACTCATTTCTCTACTTTTTACATTTCCCCGTTTTTAGTTTTTATATCTTATTTTTTTAATTATTTTTTTTTTCATCAACCAGTCACGGCATTTTCTTAAGTGTAACCATAGCTACGTTATAAGGTATCGTAAATTTTAGCAATTGCTTGCAAATGTAATAAAAAAAACATTTTATTACAATTGCTAGCAATTGAGAGAATTGACAGCGAATTGACAGGATATGGAGAAGAAGCGGTCGGCGCAGTTTTAAAGGCGAAGTATGATGGAGTTAGAATTTTCCACTCTGTGTATATGTAGTTACCCAACCCCTTTTTGTAGAATTTTAAAATCGGGGCATTTATTTTTTTACTTTAAAACTTTCTCACGCAAATTATTTAACTATTCTGTTTTACACATTGTAAAATAAGTGTCCTGAGTATAACACTAAACTGTATCTGATTGTGTGGCTCCAATTTTCTAGCCGTGTAGAGTATAGAGTATTCCTTTATTACTAATATTCACAGCTCCACTCTGACTTGAAGAGGTGATACCTGTTAGTATCCCATCTTGGGCTCATATAGATCCGTTATAAAGTTAGGTTTGGTTTCTTGGTTTCATGGCATATCAACCTTAGTGAGTTATTCAATGCCAAAGTTATCCTTGTAGATGAATAGCAGTGATACTATTTATCTCATAGCTGAGGGTATAAGGGAAGTTCATGACTTTTCAAGAGTATTATTTCGAAAGTCAACGTAATCGCGTGACTGGAATTCGAACTCGCTTATTACGATTTTGCAATCTAGCGCATTAGCCATTACGACACATGAACTCCCCCGTTTGAAAATTATTACTATTAGTTAGGAACACTTGATAATATATAACTGTGTGCAATTTACTTGTATTAAAAATAGTTACTTGCAGCTAAAATTATTTACTAAGGATTATCATCATTCGTCACTTTAAATTGAGTGCAAAGGTGACTTGAAATGATATAATTGTACTTCAATAATTATTATTTGATAGGCATATTGGGAACGATAGAACCGTGTATAAATTGTTTGTATTAATTAGGAATAGCTGATATCATATAACTGTGAAACAAATAAAAAGCGCCATAAAAATGCAATGGGACATTGAAAATATAGTCCTGATTGTAATGAAGTATTTATAAATTAATAAAATTTGTGCATTAAATAAACCACAATGAGTTGATATGCCGTTAAACAAATAAACCAAACTAAACTATAAAACAACTTTAAAAACTCAAATATATCCGTTTTTTGTTTCATTTTATTATAAAATATGAATTCGCCGTTCGTAAAAATTATTTTTGGTGAAAATTTTGATGATAAAATGTAATTGTTTTCATTGTTTAAAAGCGAAGATTTATATTGCTTAACTTGTAGTGACCTCGAATGATTCCTGTTGTCAACTTTGCATATTGTATGGTGAGGTCTTGTGCATATTTATGTGAAACGCCAATAGACCTGAGCATGAATGTGGCACAGATAATTACTCAAAGAAGGTTCTCATTGATTCGTACAGGTTAGGCAGTTGCTCGTGATTATAATAATCAAAGCAATGTATGAGTTGTGTTAACAGTAATAGTCCAGAGAATTTGACGGTGTCATCTGGGATAAAATAAGTTTTTTACAGCCGGAATCAAGCCATAGACCCCCAAGCGGCTGATCGACCATATCTTTTTAGTAAACTACTGATATTTGCCACGTGTTGAACGAGACGCTGTTGATAAAGATTATATTTTTTCATTAGTGGTTAACGAAAAGCCGGAGGGTGAAACACAAGTTCGTCTGACTCACACAAGATTGCCCTACGATCACTGGGACTTTGATTTACGTCGGTAAAATTATCTAAAAACCCTCTTATGTTAATCATAAGAATTAAAAGGTAAACAAACAAAAAGGCGCTTGCCATAGAGTGATATAACTTTAGCCCCATCGGCCATTGCTAGTAAATTTTATCCAAATTAAATACCTGATATTGTCTGTCTGTACCTGATTCAAATGTGGTTGATAAATATCTACAATACAACGACTAATGCTATTTCACGGAAATTTACAAATGATCTGAGTGTACACATGTCTTTGAATAGTCAAAGCAGACGAACTGCATTTAACGTTGCAGAAAGATTACCACTTTAATGAAGGAACTTTGTATTGTCCGTAAAAATATGTGAAATCTATTGTATGTATATTACAGGAACAGCGTATTGTCCATAAATAAGAACTCGTCTAATTTTTTTAAAGATATATTTATAAACCAAAGATACCAGGATTTTGTTCTCCCTTGCTAAGCATTATAGAATAAAAACGGATATCATTAGGCCTTATCTATTATTAAAATTTACAGAATTGAACCGTCACCTAAAATAAAGAAAGAAAATTACATAAAAAGAAAATTACATCAACATATATATGATGTTCGCGTATTTTGGGACAGTAACGCATTCATATTTTTGTTGACATTTATTCTTGTAAATTTCAAAGGAAATAACTCAATTATTATTTCTGAAGATAATTTAAAGAATATTTCTTCAAACTCTAAGTTCAGAGTATTACAAACAAGATCAGTTTGGTTTTATGGCATATCAACCATTGTAGGTTATTTAATGCCAAATCCATTTTATATGTATAAACATTTCTATTTCAAACAATTCAGTTTAGCATAAAAATAGTTCTATTTCAAACAATTCAGTTTAGCATAAGTACACAGTTTAAATGTCAAAACCGTCTTATTTTAAGCAATTTGGTTTAGCATACGGACACAGTTTAGTTCTATTTGACCCATAGATAGGACCCTATCAGATGCAACTAATCAGGGCGATGAAGGGGTACTCCGCATTTCCAAAAGCTCCAGCATTATAGGAACCTAACCATCAGATTGTTTAGTGTAATATCCAGGACACTCGTTGAGTGGAAGGGTCTTACCTCTCTGCAGAGAAGCAGTTGGTGTATTCTACAGATCCCAGCCAACTGGGCAATTACTTACAAGAATAAACATATAAATACATTTTTCATTAAAGTGTGTATGCGTGTGTATGTGTGTGTGTGTGTGTGTGTGTGTGAGAGAGAGAGAGAGAGAGAGAGAGAGAGAGAGAGAGAGAGAGTCTATTCCAGTGTGTGGTCAGGTAGTAAAACAGATTATGATATAAAAATCAAAACTCAGTTTTTAATGTTTACACTTGTCACCTCACATTTATAAAATTAGGTTTCAGTTAAAATACTTGAAGAATTGGCACCGTTTCTAACATTCTTTCTACAGAATATCATTCACTTTGTTTCATATGAACATTTGTTTCATTTTCCAGTTGTATTTTTCTACTTTTTAAATACAGTGTTTTGTTTCTTAATGCATAGGGGAAAGGCCCTTTCGTCAGAAAAAAGAAAGCATTTAGAAAGTCATGTGTTCATAGAAATTAAGAATTTGTGGGTTTAAAAAAGAAAAAAAAAAGAAAGGAAAGAAATAAAGGAAAGGGAGAAATGAATGAATGAATGAATGAATAAGAATAGAAGTAAAATGAGAAAGAAAAACTGAGAATGTAAAAGAAAGGAAGAAAAGAAACCAAAAAAAATAAAGAGAAAAAGGAAAGAGAGTGAAGAAGAAAACACCAAAGAAAGAAAGAAAGAAAGGATGAAGAAAAGTAAGAATTTTTTTAAAAACTCACTATCAGGTTCCTCTAATCTCTGAGAGTAATGTTATCGTAATAAAGACGATACTGCCGTTGAAGAATTCGTACTCGAAGAAAATCTCCTGAGGGCGTGAGAAGATCTAAGAACGATCGGGTGGAGAGGAGATAACAAAGGAGGTGAGTTTAGGAGAAGCATCGGTTTGTATGACACTCGAATGAAGAAAGAAAGATAGAATTCCATAGACCTTTTGGGCAAAATGAAAGTGTCAATAGAAAATGAATGTTGCAGATATTGTAGAAAAAATCTTCGAGTAATTACCAGATTTAAAATACAGAAAATTAGTTTGCAATCTGACGAGACGGTTCAAGGATGTGCTTTTGTGGGTATATCGATAGCAAGTTTGTTTTTAGTTACAGTAAAAAAAGTGTCAAAACTACATTACAGGATGAAAAAAACAAAATCTAAGAAGAAGAGCATTCCATAATTATCCAGAAAAAGTGTCACTGAGACTAGATGACTCTTAACCAATTGCGTTCTCGATGTAACGGCAGTCCATGATGATACTGATACATCTATTTAAGAAGAAATGAGGCATTCAATTAGAACTTCATAGCTATCTCTGTTACATAAAAAATGATCATTAAACAAATTCTAATATTATCAGTGGACAGATTTGACTGGAAATTGCTTTATTCTTTAAGTTAAAGCACTTAAATCTATTGATCTAATAAAAATTTCGCTACAATGTATTGTTTTTATTGGGTTAGGTTATGTAAATACATACATGCAGTATCGCCTCTTAATAACACCCTTACAATTTTTGGGTAAAAAGTTAATTTTCTTCTAAATAAAAGATACCATTATTTTATTATTGATAGTGGAACACTGTACTATCAACGCAAATATTATTAAGTTTTATTCAATGCCAAATTGTGCAACATCGAAACTCTATAACTGAAAATATTGATACACAGGTGTTTGAAAATAAGTGCACCCCAATGGAAAAAAGGTTTATTTCATGCGACATAATTAATATATTTTTAAATCAAACTTGATTTTTTTTCTTTGTGAAATAATAATTACTAATATCCATTTTGATTGAAAATATTCTGTTAGAAATAATAAGATTCTATCGTTTTTTAAACTTTTAAAATAAAAATTGGTGTACTTATAATTGAGCGATACTGTACATACAAATATTATGAAAATTTTAATAATATTTAGATTTGGTTATATTCCTAATATTTTTTATTATTTACTAAGCTTTGTTAGTACCTTCTGTTACGTAATGGTTACCTATCTCGGTATTGAGAAGTGCTGATTTCAGTAAAATTATCGGGAAGTTTACAAAATTCGATGAAGAGAGTTGGAAGAAAAAAAGGCTTGAAATAAATAAATAAACAATTAAATATAGTGTTTTTGCTCTAAAAAGAATCGACGTGTCTGTAAGGATTAATGTTGCTTTGTTATTATTTTTAGGAACTCGAGACGCTGAACCGATAATATTTGGAGAATACAAGAAGATTCCAGCACTCTGTACTTATTTATATAAGGGTAAATGATGTCTTCCTATCCTCAATTAGTCTTTTAAAAAGGACAAAATGATGAAGTGAGGAGTGGGAAGAGATAAAAAGAAAAATTAAAAAGAAAACATGTTTTAAAGAAGAAAGAGAGGACATTTTGAAAGGAATGTGGGGTAAAAATGAATCCCGTAAGGGTTAGCTCGAAAATGAGGCAAGATAACAAAATAAAACTAAAAACATTGAAGAAAATACTGAGACATAGTCAGAAAGATTGAGGGAAAGAGACGAGACAGGTGGGGGCTGGGGGTGGATTCGTCAAACAAAACTTCTAAAATCAAAATGAAAAATTTTAAAGTATTTTTGTAAGTGGAAAAACAAACATTTAAAAACTGTTTTGATTGATGTAGAATTTATTAAAAACGACTCTGGGAACCATATCGTGTTTGCTTTGTACACGACGACATGTACATTTCCAACAGCCAGACATATATACATATAAGCATACATGTACATGTTGAAACATAGCTCCACACATGCTAAAACGCATAAATACATACACATACATGATTATACGCAAAAATACATACATACTCACGTTCATAAGCTGTGTTGAAAGGGGCATCGAGTATATATTTATCAAAGGAGAAATAAATAATAAATGAAAGTTTATTTTTTATTTACATATATATTCTTTTAAGTAGTCTTTTCAAATTAAACACATTTATTCCATTGAGTTTTATTTGTCGAAGCACCTCAGAAACTTTGAGTTAATGAGATGCTTCACCGTCGTATTAAAAATATATCCATGAGAGGAATTTTCTGTTTAGGAAACAAGAAACCGTCACATAGACCTAGTTCTGGTGACTAGAAGGACTGCTGCACTTGCACAATCCTGTGTTTTGCCAAAAATTGCTGATTAAAAAGTATCGAGATTGCTGATCAAAAAGTACCAAAGACTGGCACTGACTTCTCAAAACTTCGACTTGATGTTGGGTCATCAACACTTTTTTTTTTTTATAAAAGTTGCTCAACAATAAATACGTCTTCATTTAAATTTTAAATCTTAAAATCTAAAATTTTAAAATTAAAACAAAGATTCAGTGTCGATTTTTTTGTCACACCACATTCTCACATACGTTAAATTCTATGTATAAACATTTTATGTAAATGCATATTTTGATAGACACTCTCCTACATGCATACAAATGTAGACCCATGTTTACATACACGTGTTCCCGAACATATACATACATACATACATGCATACATGAATGTATACATAAGCATAAATACATACACGCACACATACATGTACTTATGCTCACGTGTATACATACAAGGCTCATTAAATAAGTTTCCAGACTTTTTTCGTATGGGCACTTTTATTGATAGTAAACACATGAAACTCTAGTCCTCTTCGAAGTAATCTTCTCCGGCTGCAATGCACTTGACAAGGATGAAGTTGTGGACTGGTGCATTGTCCTGGTGGAAATGCCACTGAGCCGATTTGAAGAGTGCTGGCCTCTTCCGACGGAATCTCTTCCTGAACTCCCTTAAAACCTCAACATAGTATTCCTTGTTGACTGTCTGTCAAGTTGGAACCCACTGCATGTAGATCATGTCAGTGCTGTCAAAAAAAGGGATCATCAAAAGTTTGTTGGTGGATTTGCTCTGTCTGGCCTTCTTGGGTCTGGGAGAGTCAGCATGCTTCCACTGGGAACTCTATCTCTTGGTCTCAGGGTCATAGCAGTAGATCCAGCTTTCATCGCAGGTCACCATAGCATCAAGAACTGAGGGATCTGAATTAATCAGCTCGATCATATACCTCTTTCTTTCTGATCTTCTCTGAGCATCCTTGGGGCAAACTTCGCACAAATCTTCTGCGTCTTCAGTTCCTCGCGAATAATTGTGTGTACATTTCCCACACTGACATCAAACTGTGTACTTATTGTCTCTATAGACACACGACGGTCATTATCCATGAAATTTTTTATTTGGCCAATCAGCTCTCGTGTTCTGTCTTCCTTACTCTTCCCACACCTCTCATCATCCCTCACAGACTTCCTGCTTTCCTTGAATCTCTTATGCCACTCAAAAACTGATGCTCGATTCTTGCAAGATGTTCCAAAAGTAATCTGAAGCATTCCATACGTTTCTGTGCCATTGTTTCCAAGTTTAAAACAGAATTTTATTGCATATCGTTCTTCTAAAGTGTCCTCACGTCCAGATTGCATTTTTGAAATTCACCAGCTGTGACAATCAGGCTTTAGTAGGGTTATTCCAATTGCTGCTGTAGCTGTTGATTTGAACCTGAAATCATAAAAATTGGTTAGTCTTCTGATAAGATGTATAGCAATAATATAGTGAATTTTCAAGAGTCTACGACAATTTTAAATGTCTTTACATAAAAGTCTGGAAACTTATTGAAGGACTCTCGTACATGTATACATATACATGTATATACACATACGTATACTTAAATATACATTCATACAGGCACATATGCACATCCTCGTGTACACACATGTACGTATACTTGCATGTACGCATACTTCCATAAATACACAAACATGTATATATAAATGCATGTATACGTGCATACGCTCATACATACACGTATCGCATCATATGCGCAAGTAGACTCACATACATGCAAACATATACGTATGAATACTTATTTATATAATACATATATGTAAGTAAAGTTGGCGACTATTGTCGAGGGTGACCCGAAGGCTCCCTTTTCAATAGCTACTACACCGAGGTGCAAAAGAAGGCGTTATTCCTTTCGTTGAAATGCTGCACTTTACTCTTGATCCCTACTTCATAATGTTGAGTGTTAAGCAAGGTGGCATCAAGTACCATTTTTTTTTTTTAGTTTTCGGTATGAATCAACCAGGGATTCAACACCGGTTTCCCGGGCCATTGGCGATGCTTATATAAATACATATACATACATACAAATATACATACAATTATAACGTCTCTCTCTCTCTCTCTCTCTCTTCTCTCTCTCTCTCTCTCTCTCTCTCTCTCTCTCTCTCTCTCACACACACACACACACACACACATCTATCTATCTATCTATATACATGTATATACTCCTACTTAGTAACTGTTTACTCAATTATGTGGATGACCTTGTTTGAACCAAAACTACATATTCGCTATTCATGTTTGCTTGTAAAGTCTTCAATTTTGCTTAAATTCAGAAAGTTCTATCATTCTTCTGGCAGATACATTGTTTCGGGATTCCTAATGACATTTCAGCGCTGCTTGTGATAGGCAAACACGGGCACATTAATCGCAGAACTTTTGAGTCTCTGCTGTATCAGTAGTGTCCCTATAAACATACATGCACACATACATACATTCATACATACATATAATAGGAGGCGCTCTAAGTGTAATGGTCATCGTAAAAAAGGAAATCGGTGATCTGTGTTCTAATCCTGGATTAGGCTGTGTACGCTTCACTTCGTGCTAAAACCCTTGAGAAAGACATATATTCCTATATTTTCCCCTCAAGCTATGGGTAAATAGTAGGACAGACTGGGTTCTTTAGCCATGGTTAAACAAACTGTCACAGAGAAAGAAAACTGAATTCAGAGCAACTTTACTCCCCTTAAAAATTGACGGAGGGGTCAAGTACATAAATTCATAGAAATAATAAAGGAATGTTTTGGGGAATTAGTACAAAGAATTCTTTGTCCTTCGGAGTCGAATTCAGAAGTCCACAAAGAATCTCGAACTGACCCCTTTATTTGAACCACTGGAGTAGACTGTTCCAATTCTGTTAACCATGACCATGTACAAGTGTTAAGTTATAATAAGTATTCTTTTGTTATTCCTACCAGTTGTGGGGTCTGAACCTGTAACCTTCAAATAATTTCACTTAGAAGTACTTTCCAACCAAACGCCTCATCCACTGCGATATGTCCTTGCCGGACAATTCAGAAAGAATTTTAGGGACTTACAAACCTAATGTCTCCATGTCCATTATTATATTAGATGTTTTGGTACCATAGCTCATATCGCAACTTTTTTTTTTTTATCGAGCCTTTTTGATTAATGGTTACTAAATCGTATTCATTTCCATACTGCTGAGTTAAGCTCCAAGCAGACATGCGTCTTCTCCATCCCATGCAATTACAGTAGAGTGTACACAGGCGAGACATACCGCCCACTAAAAAAGGAACACCGAAAAGCAGCATGTCGAGGAGAAGTTGAAAAGTCGGATATAGCTGACCATATATGGGAGAAAAAGGGAAACAATCTGCCCTTGTGAGATCAAGCTAAAATAATAGACAGAGAAGAACACTGGAAGATCAGACGTCACAAAGAAGCAACGTACATGTTAGGCTACAGTGACCTGTTGAGAAGACTAAGTATGGAGATGAACACAATTTGGGAAGCTTTAAGAATTAAAGGCTCAATAAAAGAATTACGATATGAGCTATTGTACAAAAACATCCGATATGATAGTAGAGATTGACACATTCGGTTAATAAGTTCTAAAAATTCACTCTGAATAATCCAGCAAGGAAACATGGAAAAGGTGTTTGGTTGGAAAGTGCTTCGGAGTGAAATTATCTGGAGGTTGCAAGTTCAGTCCCAACAACAGGTAGGAATAACAAAAGAATACTTACTATAACTAAACACTTATACATAGTCTACCTCTGTGCTTCAAATAAAGGGTTCAGTTCGAGATTCTCTATGGACTTTTGAGTTCAACATGAAAGATCTGAAGAAGGTTGAAGGACATATCGACCGAAACGTTGTAAGTATAATAATATAGATGAGGTCAATAATCAGAATATTCTAAGTAATAAAAAGAACATACATTGTTGTGTGTGTGATTTACCTACATAGAACTCAAAGATTTGTATGGTGAGTCATCCATAAATTGCCCGGTTCTCTTGACTACTACAGCAGATATCAGGACGTGCTTCTAGCCATGGGGAGTAACGAAATGACGGTAAATTAAACGGTTTCAACAAGTAGGAATTTTTTAATCTCTTTCTCTTTCTATTGCATTCTTTCATATTTTCATGTTCCCCACCTTTCTTTCTTTCTTTCTTTCTTTCTTTCTTTCTGAAATGTTTTCTCTCTTTTATCTTTCCATTGTTCGTCTCTCTCTCTCTCTCTCTCTCTCTCTCTCTCTCTCTCTCTCTCTCTTATTTCATTTTTTCATAATTCAGCTCTTCCCTCACCTTTCTTTCTTTCTTTCTTTCTTTCTTTCTTTCTTTCTTTTACAAACTACTTTTGTCTTACATTTTCTTTATTCATCACTTTCTCTGTCTTTCTTCAAAATGCTGCTATATTTTTGCCTTCTTTACTCACCTTAATTTTCGTTTCCTTCCCTCTTTCCTTCCTTTTTTGACACTGGTATTCTATTCTACCTTTCTTTCTTTCAATTATTATTATAATTTATATATTCATTCATTTATTTTTTTCATATTTTTAGACTTTCAACGCTCTTTCTTTCTTTCTTTCTTTCTTTCTTTCTTTCTTTCTTTCTTTTCCATACTAACTTTTTATTTTCCTATTCTTTTATGCATTTATCTAATTAAACCCTTCTTTTCTTTCCCTGTCCTCTTGTCTTATCTTCTTATTCTCCTCCTTTCATTCTGCCTGTATTTTTATTTACTTATCCCCATTTACAGAGCATTTTACATCATTTGCAACAGAAAGTTCATCTCCCTTCCAAACCCCTGCAGTTTTGCAATTATATGTACGCTTCTTTTGTTTTTATAGCTACAAAGACATATCATTATTGGCCAATATTTAGTCGGGCCTTATTTTCTACTGACGGAATCTTGATTAATACTTTCTAGGCTGTAAACATAAGTTTTTATACAAAGTTATCGATGCAATTGCATAGAAATCAGTCAAGGAAATATGCCGAGTCGAAGAGATTTGTCACAATATTTTACATTAGATAAGAGGACAGTTAAAAATCAAATCAAATAAACATGTGTTTAGTTATTCATACATGTAAAACCTAGTGACTCTAATATAAAGACAACGATAAATTTGGGATCTTTATATTTGATTTTTATTTATTTATTTATTTTTCTGTTCGAGAGAGTTTTTCTGCGACTTCGAAGGTTATTGACAAAAACATTCTAAACTTTTCATGATATGAGATGCAGTCTCATAGAGTCTTTCCTTTTCTTTCTTTTTCTTTTTTTTTTTTGTTGGTTGTATTTAACCGCGGGCAGTATGCGACGTAAGGTCAATTTTTAAGCGGAGTACAATTGATTTGAAATCGGAGTTTTACTTCATCAACACCGGGTTCCATATCAAGCCTAAAAAGCTCTGTCGGGGGTGGGGGTTGAAGAGATCGATTAATGCCTCTCCAAAGGGCATTAGCGCAAAGTGAAACGCAAGCAGTGACATCTAGAAATTTGAACTCAAGTCCTTGAAGCCATTTCTTTTGATCATAACCATTATGACAAATAAAAAAGGTGTTACGTCTTAATTTATTATTAGTTTATTTGCTACTAAATAAGAAAAGAAAAAAAAAAACAAGGTGATCATCCTCTTATTGTGCTAATTCTATAATATTTGCTAGCGTATTATCCTCGGTAGTATAGTGGTAAGTATCCCCCGCCTGTCACGCGGGAGATTGGGGTTCAATTCCCCGCCGGGGAGGTACATTGAATAATAATACCGTATATTATATGATATAATGGTTAGAGTGTTCGTCAATGGCCCGGGAGACCTGGGTTCAATCCCAGGTCGAGTCATACGAAACACTCAAAAAATGGTACTTAATGCGACCTTGCTTAACACTCAGCATTATAAGGTAAGGATCAAGGGTAAAGTGGAGCAATCTAGGGAAAAGAGTAGCGCCCGCCGCAACACCTTGGTGTCGTAGCTATCGAAAAGGGGACCTTCGGGTCACCCTCGACTACGGTCGCCAAGTTTACTTTAAAAGTAGATACATTTAATTAACAAACTGAACGTTCAGTTGCTTCTCTTAATCTTTTAATTGTATTCTAATCAACAACGAAACATTTGAACATAGAAATTTTAAAATCAACTGCATTTAGCAATTTTCGGAGTTATTTTCTTTCCTTTCATTTCGCCCTGAAATATTGGACAGTATGCAAAGCTCAGCAAAGAAAGCTCCATGTTCTGACGGGATATAATGAGTATCATATGGAAGGATAAGGTTCGCCATAAAGAAATCTTGAAAGAGGCAGCTTTTACGGCTTATTTTTTTTTTTTGTCAGCGTTTAATACTTTGTTTTTGTGCTGGCCTAAGATGTTGAATAGGGACTTGACGTAACTTTCACTGACGGTCATGTGATTTTTTTCTTGACAATTTCCGAGGCACACCCCAACAAGAAGGATACAAAGAAGAGGGAGGTGGAATGTTGATGATAATTGGTGGTACAAGGCAGATTGATGAGCAAATGGTAAAAATACAACGATGGATGCTGGAAGGGTTTGGCTCGTGGAATAAGTACCGGAAAGAAGAGCGAAGAAATAGCGATGGATAGAAGTGAGAAGGAAATAAGTAAAGAAGAAAGGAAGAAAGAATTGAAAGCGGAAGATATGCAAAGGGGAAAAATAAACGTGAATAAGATAAACGTTAAACTTACATCCATATTTAAAACTTGACAGGGTCTAAGTTCCTCTTTCTCAAGACACTGGCAATTTTTCAGAACTAAATTCATTTTAATCGTACAACCAGGGGGCGCTGTATATGCAAAGTTGGAAATATGCAGTAACGTATCATCATTACCTGATACTTTAAACTAATTTTGAGCAAATTAGGGGAACGTATTTTCAAAAAAGTTTTAAAAGTACAGCCTTCTGCGACCAGAATCGATTAAATTGTGGCTTAGGTTGTAGGATTTATTCTAAAAAAAGGGACACATTTTTCACCCCAGAAGACTACGTTTCAAGGGAAAAGTTTCGAGCTGCGAAGAAAGAATTATTTGAACGTTTTAAAAGTCACTTGCAATATGTTTTTATCGATTTCTTTTCCTTGGAAAATCGCAGCTAAATTTAGCCGTATTTTCAATGACCCAAAATTTCCAGGACAGATTCTTTATTGTGCATATACTATTTGTCAGTTTGGTCAAATGTTAGTGTTGCATATTGACCTCCGACCCGGCCAAGCTGTCAAACGAAGAAATGCACCTGTGTAAATTACATGTGCATCCGGTCGAAGATATCAGGAGATCAGGGGCGACCTTGACTGTCGAGGGGTTGAATTGAGTGCGGAATTGTGACGCTCACAAGAAGGAGGTGGGCGACGAACAATTATATAATCACGGCGACAGGAAGTTCAGATCAGTTGGAGAGAAGATGCTGGAATGAGAACCATGTCTCAGCAAAGGCTGGGCCCCCAGGCCCCCGGTTGAGCAGCCCAGGAGAACGGGAAAGAAACGCTGTTATGGCCATAAGTGTGGGGGTCAATATGTTGCAGTTCTATTCAGTCTCCAACTCACCTCTCACACAATAATACCCTTCGTAACCCTTTCGAACCCTATCAAATAAAGTGAGAGGTATATTTTTCTAAAGAACTGTGTCCGCTCGTCTTTATTGTGTTGAATATGTTACTGCATGCATCGGCATATGAGTATACAACATTAGTCTCTTGTTCTATTCCCGGTAGATCACCTTTCCAAACCGGTCATACCTGCTCTTGTATTTTTGTGCCAGTTTCCAGGTAGTGGTGGTCTTCTTCTTCTTCTTCTTCTTCTTCTTCTTCTTCTTCTTCTTCTTCTTCTTCTTCTTCTTCTTCTTCTTCTTCTTCTTCAAAGCGTTTCCGTTATTCACGAACTTTTACTCTAATACTTATCTCTTGCTGAGAAATACCCCCACCAAAAAAAAAAAAAAAAAAATGTTATCGGAAATGAAACTAAAGTGCATCCTTTAGGAAGCTCCAGCTCTGAAGCTTTGAGGAGAGTGAACTCTAACTTTTATTGTCATCATTCACAAGTCCGCTCTGACTAGAAGTGATTAAACCTTTTAGGAACTCATCTATAAGTCATGTAGCTACGCCTGAAAATTATTAGTATTAGATAGGAATACTTCATACCACATAATGGGGTGCAAATTACTTGTATTAAGATTAGTAAATGGAAGCTATATTGTTTATTAAGGATTATTATAATTATTATTCAAATAGATCTGTTTGAAAATTATCTATATAATATTTGTATATGATATAATTGATACCGTATAATAGGATGCAAACAAATTATTTATTATTAAAAAGTGTAACAGAAAGAATTTCAAATCATTATTTAGTGCGGAGATTGTTTTGGCCGTTAGAGTTTCGAATTTACATATTTCGTCCAATGAGAATGACTGATGCCATTCTGCCCGGGTCCCCCCACCGGCAACATAAAAGGCTGCGCTAACCATTCTCGCACTCTATTCGCTCCCATCTTGCTAGCAGCAGGATAAACCATCTTTTTCCGCTCTCGCCACAGAGGAGTCCACAAAGCATTAAGAGGAGAGCACACCCAATTTATGGACCATTGGTGTCTGGGAAATCATTTTTTCATCATTCATCTTTCCTTTTATACCAACGGATCCTCGAAGAAACAAATTGGATATTTTCAACTCCTGCTTTGACTTCAGCATTTTAATTCCTGTCATGACGACAGCATCTCAACTTTAGCTTGACTACCGCAACTCTATTCGTGCTCTGACATTCAGCTACTTTATTCCTTCTCAACTATTACAACTGTTTTTCTTCTTCCTGCTATTTATAGCACAAGGGTTCTTTTCGTCTCAAGCTTTATTAAAACTTCCAAATTGAAAACTATCAATATCTTTGTCAACTTATTTGTTCTTCCTTTCTTCGAGGATCCGTTGGTATAAAAGGAAAGATGAATGATGAAAAAATGATTTCCCAGACACCAATGGTCCATAAATTGGGTGTGCTCTCCTCTTAATGCTTTGTGGACTCCTCTGTGGCGAGAGCGGAAAAAGATGGTTTAATAAGAAGAGGCAACATAACTCTACATTCTCAACTGCCATTTTTGTATAAATGGTAATAATGTCTGCCTTCCTGTTATAATAGGAATAGTAACTTGAAACCAAATAATTGTATATAAATTGTTAAACTTAGATTGGAATATTTGGAACTATATAAATGTGCGCTTATCATTTTTATCATATTTTGGCATTAACTAGCGCATAAGATGATGGTTAAGCGAATGAACCAAATGAAAAATAATCCTCGCTGAAGTATTCAGTTTTTAGTTTCATGTTAACCGGTAGATTCCGCCTCCTTAATTTTACCGGCATACAAATCGTTTTGTAAGTTTTTGTGAGTTTTGGGATGAACGAAAAATGTGCTTTTATCGGCTTAAACAAATCTGATTTATAAATGTGCATTTTTTCGAAGACCGTATCAAACCTTGAATATTTTATATTATCACATCCATTTGCAGATTTATCTCCTTTAATTATTCAGAATGTTAACCCAAAGTCAACTATTTTCCTCTTGTTGCCCAGTCTGCTGGGGCTGTAGAATGCACCGACTGCTTCTCTGCAGAGGGGTAAAACCACCCCCCAACGAGTGTCCTGGATATGACACTAAACAATCTCATGGTGAGGTCCCAGTGATGCTGGAGCTTTGGAAAATGCGGAGTACCCCTTCATTGCCCTCGCTCCTAGGTCCACTCTGGCCCGGAGTGGTAGCACCTGATAAGGGTCCTATCTATGGGTTAAATAGAACTAAACCGTGCTTCTTTCACTATACTGATTTTTGCATTTAAACTGCATATTTATGCAAAACTGAATTGTTTAAAATAGAACTGTTCTGACATAGGAACTTCGTACTAGTGCTGAACTGAATTGCTCAAAATAGAACTGTTTTGACGTCTAAACTGTGTACTTATGTTGAACTGAATTATCTGAAATAAAACTGTTTGACATTTAACTCTGGGTATTGCCCAGTCAGCTGGGGCTGTAGAATACACTGACTGCCCCTCTGTACATGGGTAAGACCCCCCTAACGAGTGTCCTGAATATGACACTAAACAATCTGATGGTGAGGTTCCAGCAGTGCTGGAGCTTTGGGGAATGTTGAGTACCCCTTTATTGATCCTAGGTCCACTCTGGTTCGGAGTGGTAGCACCTGATAGGGTCCTATCTATGGGTTAAATAGAACTAACAGCATACTAATGCTAAACGGAATTGTTGGAATAAACTGAATAGCTTGAAATAGAAATGTTTTTGACAATTAAACCGTACTTACATTTAAACTATGTTCTTATGCTTAACTGAATTATTTGAAATAAAACTGTTTTTCAACATTAAAACTGTATTTACACTTAACTGAATTTTTTTATATAACTGCTTGAATAGTTCGAAATAGAAATGTTTTTGATCATTAAACTGTGTACTTATGCTAAACTGAATTGTTCTAAAAAGAACAGATTATTTACATAAAAATGGATTTGGCGTTAAATAACCTACAAAGTGATATATACCATAAAACCCAATAAAGAAACCATATATTCCTCTTGCCGGGAAAAGGTCAACAGTAATATCATACAGTTCAATGCAAATCCACCCAAAATCTTCAGATAAATCAGAGACGTTAATATTTTGATAAGTCGATGTTAAGTTTCCCATAACCTTTATTAAATTCAATGCCACTATTGATCATAGAGTAAAGGAAATCGCACACACACACACACACACACACACACACACACACACACACACACACACACACACACACAGAAGAATGCAAGAGAGTGGAAGACATACTGACAGATAGAGACAAGCAGTGATATTTTCAAAACTAGGCCTTAATAATAAAGTATGTCTAAAGTCTCTGTTAGTTTACAGTTTGAGCGGGAAGTGTGTCCGCGTTTCTCTCCCAAAAAGAATTATGAATAAATAAGGAAAAAGAATTAAAAAGCATAAAATTATAATTAAGATTATGAAAATGTCGTAATGAATCAAAACAAAAACAATTAAAAACAACTTTTATTTTTCTTCCGTAATTTGGTTTGAATAATTAGCGTCACAAAAATAAATACGTTGTTATCTAAATAGAATTTGATACGATATCTATAAATATAATCCATTAATTTCATACTTTTATGCTCAAGATATCATTACAGATGTTATTAAAATCTGTTTGGTGATTGAAATAAAAAAAAACAACAAAAACGAAAAAAATAAAAAAACGAAGGATTACCTCTGACGCATCTTCAAAAATATACTCACTTACCTGTCAAAACAAAATAAAATAGAATAATAATCATCATCAACAGCAACAATATTATTATTATTATTATTATTACTAATAATAATAATAATAATTATATATCATCAAAACTAAATATTTTTATATATTTTGTAAATCAACAAAAACGACACACCATAACGAAATTTTAATGAGGGAAATGCACTTAAGTATCTATCCACAAACATATAGTTTAAATGTAGTTCCATTCCAATTTGTAGTTGAATGATAATTTCGACGGGGTGGGGTGGGGGTTGTGTACGCACTAAACATAATTTTTTTTATCTAAAGTTCTCACCATCTTTACACATACACACTCGAACTTGTGTGGTGTGTATGTATTTATTTATGTATGTGTGTGTGCGCCTGCGTATGTGTGACAATAGTTTATCAAAAACGGTACACTAAAGTGAGATTTTTATTAGAGCAGTACATAAAAATGCTTCAAGATTAAAAAAAAATTCAGGGCAATTTTCAACTGAATGATAATTTTGTGATGTCAACGTTTGCTCAGAATGTCATTTTTTAATCATTCAAATTCTTAATATAACGGACATAACTATGTAAAGTCAGTTAGGATCCTTCACTCCTTCCTAAATCTTGAACTCAATGACATCTACAACAACAATAATAATAATAATAATAACCGAATTAAATGAACCAATCTATGCAGGAGCGAAATTAGTTTATGAGAAAATCGGGGTTCCTTTAAAGAACACGAACAAAAAATCAAAACCTGTAGGGAGAAAATTCGACAGAAAACACAGATAAGAAATCGACGAAAACAGACAAAAATGATAAAACAAAGGAAAAACGCTGGAACTTGTTGGGATAGAAAGGAAAAACAATACAAAAAATAACAATAAAACTTGAGGAAATAAACCAGAAAAGAAGGAAGATTAAAAAGATCTCGAGAAACAATACAGACAAAACAGGACATTTAAAAATAACGAAAGAAAATTCTACCAACAAGTTGGGGGAGATGGGAAGAAAACATACCAACCAGATGTAAGGGAATCTAAACAATTTTGGAGTAAAATTTGGCAACCAAGGGAACATAACAAAAAAGCCGAATAGATAAGCAACATGGCAAAAGGGTTAGAAGGACTCGAAGAAGGAGCAAAAGCGAAAAAACACATAAATTTACCCAGAACAACACTAAAAAATCTAATTGGAAAACGCCAAGCCATGATGGCATACATGGATTCTAGTTCAAGAAATTCTCCATCTCTGACAGACTAGCACCCGAAATGAATAGATGCCTACAAGAAACACATGTACCCGAATGGATGACCATTGATCCAAAAAGATGCCTTCAAAGAACCCGCCCCAAACAACTACAGACCCATAACGTGACTACCAATGATGTGGAAAATACAAACAACCTAAATAAGGGAGAAGATTTATGACTCACTTCCAAGCCGCAGATTGTAACGAGAGCGAGACGCGACAGAAAAATCTAGCTATTGCGTGGATTGATCACAAAATGGCATATGATATGGTTCTGCAAAGCTGGATAATAAAGTGTCCCTAAATGTACAAAATATCAGATGAAATCATAAACTTTATCGAGAAAACCATAAAAACATGTAGAGTGGAATTGACAGCAGGAAGGAAAAGCTTAGTTGAAGCGAAGATCAAGAAAGGTATATTCCAGGAAGAGGTACTATCCCCCTTACTACTTATAATAGCGATGATGCCACTCAACTGCAGACTTTGAAATAGCTCAGCCGGATACAAACTTTCTAAATCACAGGAAAAAATCAATCACCTAATGTACATGGACGACATCAAACTGTTTGCAAAAAATGAAAAATAATTGGAAACTCAAATACACAGAGTGAGAACATTCAGTCAGGATATAAGGATGGAATTTGGCATAGAAAAATGCGCTATGCTAGTTATGAAAAGCGGGAAACGATATCTGACGGACGGAATCGAATTGCCAAATCAAGAAAAAATTTGAACGCTCGGAGAAAAGAAAACGTACAAATACTTGGGCATCTTTGAAGCTGACACCATCAAACAAGTGAATATGAAAGAAAAAAATTAGAGTATCTCAGGAGAACCAGAAAGTTACTTGAGACAAAACTCAATAAAAGAAACCTTATCAAGGGAATAAATACTTGGGTTGTTACCCTCGTAAGATACTCGGGACCATCTCAAAATGGACCAGAGAAAAACTTAAACAAATGTACCAGAGAACAAGTAAGGCCTTACATCCCAGAGATGACGTTGACAGACTATATATGTCAAGAAAAGAAAGAGGAAGGGTACTTACCAGCATTGAAGACAACGTTAACGCATCAATACAACGACTTGAAGACTACATAGAAAAGCGTGGAGGAAGACTGATTACAGCCACCAGAAACGATACTGACAAAACGAGAACCAACAGAAAGACAATAATCAGAAAACAAAAATGGGAAGACAAACAACTCTATGAGCATTTTAAGCGACTAATAAGTAGCATATCACACGTATATCACACGTATATGGACGTGGCTAAGAAAGGGAAACTTAAAGAAAGAAACTTAATCTCTTCTAATAGCAGCACAAAATGCCATTAGAATCAATAATATCAAAGCAAGAATAAATAAGACACTAAAAAACAGCCGATGTAGGTTATGTGGTGATAGAGACGAAACAATCAATCACATAATAAGCGAATGCAGCAAATTAGTACAAAAAGAGTTTAATACTAGACATTACTGGGTGAGTAAGGTGATCCATTGGGAATTGTGCAAGAAGTTTAAATTTGACCATTCGAACAAATAGTATATGCTCAACCCAGCATCTTTCCGGGAAAATGAGATACAAACTTCTCTGGGGTTTCGAGATACAAATGGATCACCTAATTTCAGCCAGACGACCAGACCTTATAATAATCAACAACAAAAAAGAACTTGCAGAATTGTGGACTTTGCTGTCCCGGCTAACCACAGAGTAAGATTGAAAGAAAGTGAAAAGAAGGATAAGTACATGGACCTTGCGGGGGAGTTGAAAAAACTGTGGAACATGAAAGTGGCAATTATACCAATTGTAATTGGTACTTTTGGTCCAGTCACCAAAGGATTAGTACAAGGACCGGAGGACTTGGAATTAACAAGACGAGTAGAGGCCATCCAAAATACGGCATTATTAAGATCGGCCAGAATATTGAGAAAGTCCTAGAGTCTTGAGGAGACTTGTTGTCACTCAAGCTCCAGTCGAAGACCATCAGCTAACACTTATGAGAAAAACTCATAATAATAATATTGATATGCACAAAGAGGAATCTTTTCTGGACATGCATAAAATTCACTGGGACATTGCGATACAGTAAATTGCGGCTAGAAACCAGACCTCGTGATAGAGAACAAAAATGAAAAAAAAAAAAGAGAGAGAAAGAGAGAGAGAGAGAGAGAGAGAGAGAGAAAGAGAGAACCTGCCTTTGAGTAGATTTTGCCGTCCTCGCCGACCACACATTGAAAATCAAAGAAAATGAAGAGAGACAAGTCTTTGAACATCGCTTGTGAACTAAGGAAAAAGTTGTGGAACACAAGAGTGACGATGATACCAATTGTAATTGGTGCGCTTGGAACGATCCCCAAAGGATTGGTTAAGGAGATTGGAAGAGTTGAAAATCGGAGGTCTAATTGAGACAATATTAACTACCGCATTGGTCTAACGAGTAGAGTGTTCGCCAATGGTCTGGGAGACCGCGGTTCAATCACAGGTCGAGTCATACTTAAAAAGTGGTACTTGATGCTGCCTTGCTTAACACTCAGCATTATAAGGTAAGGATCAATGGTAAAGTGGAGCAATCTAGGGAATGGAGTAGCGCCCTCCTCTACACCTGAGGTCCCCAACTAGAAAAAAGAATGCTCAGAAGAGTCCTGGAGGCTGGCTCTCACTCAGACTCCAGTGGAAGACCATCAGCTAACGCTGGTATGAAAAAACTTGAAGAAATATAATAATAATAATAATAATAATAATAATAAGAAGAAGAAGAAGAAGAAGAAGAAGAAATACCGTTAGGGGATTAAAAAAAAACCCAAAAGAGATGAAGAAGGAAAATAATTCCAGTTAACTTAGAATAAAAATATTTATGCCAGTATCTAAGTATATGTTCATTCTTCTTTTGACTCGATTCCACCGGGCTCTCACCATGAGACAAACTCCTTCGCCCCTACCCGAATGAAGACGAATAATTACGATTCAGGACAACATCTGCTCTATAAACTCAGGTCAGGTGTACCTTGTGTGGGGGAAATACCAGTACCATAAGCAACCTTTTTCAATATATAGTTCAGTACCCTGCGAGCATGTCTGTGGATTTACATTTTTTTTTTTTTGCTTCTGGCGACACGTATCCGTGGGTGGCAGTAAGACTGACACATGGAGATACGTCAGGCATCTCGAAAGAATAAGAGAAGTCGGAGTATGAGGACGGAAAAAACGGCAAAATAAAGGACTCAAGTAGAAATTTTTTGAAAAGCTATCTCTCGTGCCAGGCATATGAAACTCGTGAACAAAAAATACATTGGAGATGAAATCCGCCCCATTGAAAAATATGTCTCTTAAAATGTTCGGTTTATATATATATATATATATATATATATATATATATAGAGAGAGAGAGAGAGAGTGAATATCTATGTACAGTATTCCAGTATTCAGCGTAGAAGGTATAGAACAAAGGCAGATATTCCATTGCTTATATTTGAGATAACTTTAAAGCAGTAACCGTGTCAGCACAACTGTATGGTTGCACTACTTGAACTGTAGAATGGGGAAAAAGAGAGACGCAGTCTATACAAGGATACTGCGTACTGTTTTTATAGATCCTGGAAGCAAATCCAACCAAACAGCCGCTGTACGACCATCTACCTCTATCTCGCAAACCCTCAAACAAAGAACAATATATGCTGAGCAGAAAAAATAAAGACGAATTTATAAGCGACGTTGTACTATGGAGTACTACACAGAGACAACAGTGTTGGTCAACCAGCAAAAACTTGCATTCATCAACTCTGTGTGGACACTGTGTGCCGACTAGACGACTTGCAAAGAGCGATGGAAGACAGGAACTGATGGAGAGAGAGACAGAGACAGAGACAGACAGACAGAGAGAGAGAGAGAGGGAGAGAGAGAGAGAGTCAAGGAGATCCGTACTGTCCGCATATCTTGATGGTAATGATGATGTTCTTAAGGTCAGACTGAACAGGGGTCCATCTTTTGTTGTTTCGAAGGTTAACCAAGGAGAGGACATAAAGAAAGAGGGATTGAAAAAAAAAAAACAATAAATAAAAGTAAAAATAATTGTGGAAGAAAAAAACTAAGGTCAATGTACAAGAATAAATAATTGTAGTTTAGAAAATAATATTTTTTTTGGTCGAATAGAACATCGTCTAATGAAGAACAAGTTAACAACCGAGTGTACGTGACAAAAACTGTGTTTAAGGAAACAACAGTAAGAAGATCTTCTCAATGATAAACGAAGAAGAAAGAGCAGCCAAAAAAAAAAAATTCCTTGTTTTGTGTCAAAAGAAAATATCTTTTAGGGATCGGCGATCGTAGCCTTTGATTGAGGTTGAGACAGATCTGGAGGTGGGGGGGCATTGTTTTGTTTGTAATAAAGAATAGAGTCTTATTTATTTATCTATTTTTACTTTTTCATTTTTTAAAATCTATTTTTCACTAAAAGATTAATCCTAAGATGACTTTGAGAAAAGATACCTCACACAAGTGAAACTTTGTTTTCGACACCTCTGAAGAATCATGTTTTTTTAAGTGTTTATTTACACACATTCGTGCAAGAAAATGGATACTTGTAGGCGTTATTTACTAAGCTTAGCTTAGGTTGGTACAAGGCCAAAAAGCATGGAACACCTTATGATAATCGAACTCACTAACATACGTCGGCTCAGTAACCATTATATCACACAGTTACCTCAAATGGATACTTGCTGTCAGTTGGAACATTACTGCTTTTATACGACCCGTGACCTCGTTGGGTTTCTGTTGTTACAATAATCTATCATGGTATTAACGCTTATATTTAGGAAGTGTAAAGAATCATAATTCGCATTTCATTGTTATTTCTTTTATATCGATAATTTGGATGATCATAAAAGCACATTTAGGACTGGAAATTACTTTACTCAAATAAAAATCTCGCTATGATGTGACATTTTTTTAGGATTACGTTTACATATATACAAAAATGATGAGAACTTTGATTTATCAGAATATGTAAGTTCTTTTGCTGCATTATTAGTTGTTTATATTTAATGATTTTCATGTTCAATATGCCTCGCAGCATTCTTGTATAATTGCCGTCAAGGATGGCAATTACACAAGAATGCAGCGAGCCATATTGAACAAGTCCTAGAAGCAACACCCTACAAAACAGCAGCTTACCAACCATCACGAAAACTATCTAAGTTAGACGAACCAGACATGCGAGACACTGAAGGAGAAGTAAAGACGAACTCAAAAGCGATGTACTCCGGTGAACCCCTGCAAATGGACAAGCAAAAGTTGGGCGACCAGCTAGAACCTATATATAACAGCTCTGTGTCGATACAGAATGTAGCCTGGAAGACCTCCCGAGAGCGATAGACGATAGAAACGAGTGGCGAGAGAGTGTTAGGGAGATCCGTGCTAGCAGCGTGACATGATGATGATGATGATGATGATGATGATGATATCTTTTGCATTAAGTTGAGTTACTTTGTTAATTTTATATCAACCTTGGTGTTTTATTTAATGCCAAAACCTTGTAAAACCCAGAAGTGGTACTATTTAACCCATAGCTGAGGTGTGTGGAATAAGGGGGTTCATACCTTTCCCAACGGCATTTGTCCGAAAGCGAACGGAGTTCGCACTCATTTACCAAGATGCGCCAGTCTAACCCTTTAACCATCACGCCGAGGGACTTACCCTTATGTCTTTATATCCCACATTTCTTACGTATGTATTTAGTGAGAACAGGATTATTATGGTAGAAAATTGACTGTAAATTGCTGGTATTAGTCTTATGTATTAGAGCGTTTTTTATGCAATTTCATTGACAGATTTTCTTCCTTGTTTATTAAATATGTTTGTTAAATCGCAGCTGTTGTAATATATGTTCCTGTTATGTAATATAGTTTTAAATATGATTCTTATTTTTTAATTCTTTTCTTCAATTTTCTGGAATTTTCGCCTATGTAAATTTTTTGTAATTGTTTTGTCATTAAATTACATATATGAAGATATTAACCATAAAAAAAAGAAGCAAAGCAAACCATTTAATCAGGTCTAAAACTTAACCTGCTTAAATTCTGCTGAAACTGTTCTTAAAGCGTAAACATATCAATTTAATTTTTCGTATTGTCTACCTTTTCTCATACCAGAGGATTTCATTTTAAGCCTTACTATATATATAATCCTTAACAATTTTCTTTGAAATATTGCTGTGAATAAGTCAGTTGGCCGACAAAAACAAATTTTGAGTTCAATTCCGACTGATACAAGAATCAAATACAGCTGATCTTAGGGGGCATTTGCCTTCTTTCTTTCTTATCCTTCCCGCTGCTACGTTAACATAAGTCACATCATAAATTTAGTTCTTAGCACTGCTTATTCAAAAATAAAAAAGATTTCAACTTGATGCAAGCGTTTCTTCCAATTGCGAGTCCTGTTAACATGCTATTAGAATTCAAAGTCTTCCTCCTTGTTTCTTTCTCGCCATTTTTCTTGTCAAATTCTAATTTAGCAATATTTTATGAATTGCTAAATCTAAGTGACGTGAAATCGGAGAAAATGGACATTTTTGTTGGCAAGGCAGTTATGTTTTATGCTGTCTAAATTTTTTCCTTCTGAAATCGTGTTCTGGTATAAAATAACATTGAGTTGCGTGCATACAGGGTAATTACCGATAGAAGTAGTGAGAAAAGAAAAAGAAGGACAGAGCAAATAAAGAAGATAAAGAAGACGTTTGGGGAAAAAAAACTTAATAATTATCAGAAGAAGAAGAAGAGGGAAAGGTTTGAGGAGAGGAATAAGCAGATAAAGGAGAAAAGAATTTTAACGATGAAATAAGTTAGATATGATATCTAAACAACTACAATGGCAATGATATAGGCAATAGCACTATAAAATCAGCGGATGCAGTTGGCGTATTCTAAACCCTATCGGTTGGACCATAGGTTTGTTACTATCCTCGTCCCATAATAGTTGGTTGGTTGGGTTTTATGGTATATCAACCATTGTAGGTTATTTAATGCAAATCTTGTTTATACATATACATCAAATATATAATTTGTAAAAACATTTTGTTTACAACATTCTTAAATGAGCCTGTTCATTTATTTTTGGCACTGTCAAATGGCTTCGACCCTTTCTATGAGACACGAATAATACTATTTACTATTAATCATTAGTTTGCGCACTGTTGACGGGGATACAAGTATTACCACTTGACACTAATGATCATATCCAATATAACTCATTCGTTTGCACACAGTAAAGATTTCAAGTATTGCTCATATTTACCAATCCCTCCGCTTGGGCAGGATATGACACACGGTCAATTTTTAAGCGGGGTTTAACAGGTTTGAATTCAGACTTTTCCTTCTCCTTGACTAGTTGCCTCACCAAGGCTGAAGAACCCAGTCTGTCCTACTATTTACCCATAGCTGGAGGGAGAATAATTGGATTCATACCTTTCCCAAGGGTATTAGTGCTATGTGAAATGCAATCGGTCTCGTCCAAGATTTGAACTCGTATCACCGTGTCCATTTCCTATAACGATAATCATTACACCACGGACACCTCCAAGTATTTCAAGTATTGCTAATTCAATTAAACATCGATCATTTGTTTACACACAATTAAATGATCAAACAGTTCTATTACTAGCAATTCAGTTTAGCATCGGTCATTTGTTTTTCCACAGTTTAAACGCCAAACGTTTCTATTTGATCTATAAATAGGACTCTATCAGGTGCTACTACTCTAGGTCAGAGTGGACATGGAAGCAACGGCAATGAAGGAGTACTCCACATTCCCCAACGCTCCAAGACTGTAGCCTCACCATCAGATTGTTTAGCGTCATATATTAGGATACTCAGAGGTGCAGTCTGTGTGTTCTACAGCCTCAGTAGACTGGGCTGCCATAATAGTTATTACGTTTGCAAATAATTTTCATACAGTAAATATAACAACTATTATGAAACAGTAACAATTTAACAATTTATTCATTATTTTTTAAAACTTTGCTGTAATTTTCTAATAAGTAAAATTAATTGTGTATTTGGGTTATCTTACTGTTGTGTTAAGGTTAACAAGCCAAGCAGAGGAAAATATAATGGAATAACACAGGGTTTGTATAATAATGTGAAAGCGTAATTTGTTCTGCTTAACACACTCTACTGCAATTATCTCAATTGTATATAACTAAAATTTCCATTATGTTTGAATCTATGTGTGTACCAGCAAAAACAGCAGGTCATAGAGAGATTTCTATGGGAACAATACAGTTAAAATGCTTTAACTTAAGATGTTTGTGCGTGGAGGAAACCTCTAGAAACTTTGGGTTCAACCAACTGTGATTTGTGTGAAGTGTGTACTGTTGAAGTCCGCGTGCAGAACTAGTGAAAATAGAGGTCTGCCTTGACAGGTGCGACATACACAGACCTTGTTGCACCTCTCTGTATTCGCCATCTTTTCTGATGATTTTTCTCCAGAAAGAACACAAGCCGCTGACACAGAACACCTTACAGGAAAGTTCAGATGGTTCTGGGTAGATGAAAGGGCAGACTGGTCTCTTTAACTTTGGCATGGCAACCAGTCTAAGAAAAGGAAAACTCTGAATTCAAACCAGTTGTACGAGGGTGGGCTAAAAAGTTCATTGGCTGAAAATTTCAGATCATGACGTCATGTCAGTTGTTGATGACTTTTTTTACCAATGGGATCAAAGCGCCGCAAAACTGATGAAAGAAGTGTGTTAGCCGCAAAGGTGTCTATGTTGAAGATTAAACCTCGTTTGGTCACATTCGTTGGTGAGAGTATCTTGGTTAGCCTATGAATTTTTCTGTTGACCCTTACACCCCGTTTAAGAAATGACGGAAAGATTGGTTAAATACGAACATTTAGCTGACTTCTAAACTTTTTATGGGCCAGATTAAATCTCCGCTGAACATTTATGGGCCAAGTTGATGGAGACCTCACAAAATTCAAACAGCCATACCCAACAAACAGAATTTAGTTATGGAATATTATGGGTATGTCTGGCTGGAAATATACGTATCGAAGACTCTATGCCACATCCGGTAGCTACTGTTATTCAGGCAGAGAGTGAAGCTACACGTTAAAGAAACTTGAGAAACAATGTGCCTAATGTTTGAACTGCAATATGATTGTGACATATAAGTTCATGGCTTGAGGTCATTTCTTCTTGGTAACGCACATAAAGTGCACTGATACTACACTCTAATCCCAGACGGAAGCGCTGATTCATGCGTAAATTGACCGGTCATTTATAATGGTTATTGTATTTGGAAAATAAGATAGGTTACAGAGAAATATCAACATGGCTTCTTTATTTCAATCAAATGTTTTTAATTAGTTTTGAGTTACGACGTGACGGGACGTAAATTAGCACGGAAAATAGAATCCGTATATTGGTATACTGTCCCCGCCCGTCCCTAGTATCTTGACAAATATTTTCTTGCCTCTAGTTTGACATGGTGCTTGATGTCTGGCAAAAGAGTATTTTTAAAGATGTTTGTGCGGTACTAATTCTTAGTGACTTGGATGAAATTGGAGAAGTTATAAAAAACATTTAACTGGATTTAGTGGCTTCCGAGTATTTCATGATGCATGGTCGTAAGCCAATTAATCCAGTTGAATATTTGGCACCAGTTCTCGAATTTCGTCGGAGACATTTAAAATGTGCGACTCCCCCCCTCCCTCCATAATCTCATTATTCACTAAATGTCCGTCTGTTCGTCCAGCAAAGTTTCTACTGATTTCGATCAAATTTTTAGAAATATCTAGTCATACCTGTAAAAGTTTTAAACTGTATTAGGAAATCTGTGTCAGACTACGTTTAATTTTCTCATCCAATATTCTTTCCTGTCCCCCTCACTATAGAAGTGTGTTCATCCCAATCTCAGCATCGGTAAACCCCTCAGCTGGTAATCATTACGAGAATTTTTCTTTCTTTCTTTCTTTCTTACTTACTTTAGACCTAATCTGATGTGGCCAGGTGCGGTACAAAGATGAAATCCATCTCAATGGTAGTCCATCCTAAAAATGGTTTTAAAATACCATAAAAATACAACACCTCCAAGCCTGGAAAATAGTAAAATTAAATATCTATTCGAAATATTACTTTTCGGAAGTTTCGAGGGTATCTGAGATCCAGAAACAAATCCGAAACTGTCTTCCGTGTGCTAGGATCAGTCAAAACAATGCAGTAACTCGTAATAAGTAAACCATTAAACAAATATTTTTTTAAAGTATAAATAATTATTCTAATAAAAAAATAAAAAAATAAAAACCCAACAACATTACGTTCTTTATTTTTTGAATTAATGATCATCTAACAACTCGTATGTAATATGGTTAAGTACTGTTAATAATATCAATAATAACCTAATCCAGATCAAAAGTTTTTGAAGAAAATAATTTGTCTGCTAGCGCTTGTTCCAGTAGATCATTGAGTGAGGTAAAAAGAAAAAGAAAAACTAGATGAATATCGATACCTTGCCGGAGATGTTAAAAAACAACAAAAATTGAGAACCACGAAAGTTACAGAGGAACTAGGAATAGCTAAAGTTTTCTTTATAAAATCTAATGATAATCGGCGTTCCTAATTACACTACCATGACAACCACATAGGCAGTTTTAATATCCCAACATTTTTTGTCAAAAATTTACAAAATCTTATACACAGTAAAACATAATAATGACAATATAAACACTCCACCAATATGGCTTTCATTTATTTCATTTACACACATACATACGCACACATGCACGCACGTATGTATATCTTTATATATAAACAAAACTTTAAAAATCATATTTTCAAAAGCTTGTATTTAAACGACTTGATAGCTAGATATTTTACAAAGATACTTATTGAAATGTCAAAAGTGTTTTCCCTTTCACCCGGATTCAGCTTCTATATTAGTCATTTATGCTTAAAGTATATGAGGAATGTTTAGAAACATTATAGATAAAAAGCTTAAAGATTCATATACGAAATAAATTTCAGCAGTTAAAACACGTTCATCCTTGAGAAACGATGTAGATGACAAAAGCCAAAGGAATGGTTGCTCGAATGAAGGTAGCACACAAAGTAATCCTTTCAACTACTAAATAAGGATTCAAAAAGAGAGGGAATAGTTATTTACTAAGCTTATCTAAGTTTTAGCATAGGACAATTGATTTGGGGCACCCAGTGAGGATGGAGCTCACTTGTAATGGTCTGCTACCATGGTTCGCTCACCATTCCACTGAGTCGTTCCAGAAAAGAGGACAAGCCAAGTGAAGCTTATTCTTTTTAAATCACCATAAGTAAATGCTTATCATGTGAAGCTGAAAATTGGAAAATCTGTCTCTCTTTAAATCATTCCGTGCAATTTGCAGGCTGCGCGCACTTGATGGTGCAGACCCCAAACCCTATTTACTAAATGCGTGTGTAAATATATGTGTACATGTAAGTAAAGCAAGAAGTCCGTCTCCTGTTAATGAAAAAAAGCACTCATTTTAAACAAGGAATATTTTTCACACAAAATTTCTTTTCTTGCCAATGCACTTAATTCCATTGTGAACAGTAATAACGTAGACCGAGGTGTAGGGGAGGGCGATACTTCTTTCCCTGGATTACTCCTTACCTTATAGAGCAGAGTGCTAAGCAAGGTGGCATGAAGTACCATTTTTTAAGTCTTTGGTAAGACTCTACTTGGTATTGAATTCCGGTCTCCAGGACCATTGGTGAACACTCGACTCAAATATCGGATAAAAGTTCAGTCTCTTCATATAATTCTCAGTCGTTTTCAGATTTTTATAGCAATGAAGCATTGATTTAATGATGTAAGATTTGAATTTGGCTATTAACTAAAAGAATAAAATAATTCCCTTACGTGAATTTGCAACTGAACATTGTGGTATCTCACGATATATAAAACAAAAATTGCAGCCTGAATATAAACTAATCTTTTTTTCTTCATATTCGTCCATTCATTTCATTTGGTCTTTTTATATACATGTATTTTACATTCGTACTGTATGTATACATGTATATATCGCGCGCACACACACACACACAGAGAGAGAGAGAGAGAGAGAGAGAGAGAGAGAGAGAGAGAGAGAGAGAGAGAGAGAGAGAGAGAGAATAAATGCAAGTAAGAAAAGTTCCAAATACTTCCTCATTAATATATATATAATTCTACCGGGGCAATTTAATAATGATGCTTATATATATATATATATATATATATATATATATATATAATAAAAATAAAAATAATATATGAAAGTATATATAACAATAAAGGTTTCTTTCTTTGGTTTAACATGTCATTATTCGTAGGTTATTTAATGTCAAATATGCATGAATATTGGTTAAAGTACGCTAAATCCTATTGAGGATGTAGCTACTTTTGATTATTTAATAAAATCATCCATACCCTGACCAGCACCAATTCAAGGTAGTGATAATGGGCAAAATATGCTAATGAACATATTTTGCGTATTAGGTTTCATATATATATATATATATATATATATATATATATATATATGTGTGTGTGTATGTGTGTGTGTGTGTGTGTGTGTGTGTGTGCGCGCGCACGCGCGCATTTTGAAGGAAAACACGTGTGTACACACACACCTGCACTCATATGTATATACAATATATAAACGTCTACAATTTTACGTTGTGGCATATTTATAAATGTCTATTTGTAGGTGATAACCAATAAAATACATCTCTACCCAGCACCCATCCTCCACACGTGTGACTGAGAGTGTTTACGTAAGTCAGCCTATCTTGACTTCATGAATAAATACGAGGAGCCAGTGGATGCGCTTATGACGGCGAAGGGATTCACAGATAAAATATGAAACAGATCTGTTAACCTTGATATATTTCTTGGTTTGATGCCAACTAGGATACACAGCAAGCAAGCCACTATAACCCACATAAATCTATTCACACACACACACACACACACACACACGCGCGGATTTATGTACACGTGTATACGTACACACTACTGGTATTGTGTATAATTTACTTCTCAACGAGACTGTACTGTTATTTGTACCTACATACATAATTTTCTTTTCTGACGTGAACAAATTAGGGAAACTGCATTGAATCAAAATGGGGTGATCAGATTGTCTTGAAAAAAAGTATTCAAAGTTTTGGTCTTGAGCCGGAATCAAACAGGAGCCACCAGTTAAAAGTAGGTGATATGCCACTATAGCAATTAACCACTCACTACATACTTATTTAAAAATTTTCTCGTCTCGTCAGTCCTCCTGTGTGTACTATTTTATGTTTTTAACTCTTGGCGAGGTTTTCAGTTCTCACTCGTGTTCTTTCCCTAGAGTCTGTGTGACAGCAGTTCTCCACAGATCTCTGGGTCTATTCAAAGTATACAAGCTGATTTTTACTATCTAGATGTTCTCAATTTTTCCTCTAATCTCCTGTTAAGCCAATCACTTTTCTAAGTTCATGGAGTTTCTTCCAAACGCTCCAACTACGATTAGTATCATCGTCACTTTCATATTACTAGTTTGAACCCACTCAGCTTACTAATAGAAATAATGGCAAAAACTGTTGATACATATTCAAATGCTAAAATGTTCTGGCCGGCTCTGAAAATGGTAACTGAAATTCAACTATCAGTAGAAAATGGAAGAGAAGTTCTCTTGTCATTTTTTATAGTAACCCAGAAGGGTCTAGAAATAGCTAAAGTTTCAAACCTTTCAAATTATGTCTCTGTTTCGTTTGCAACTCTCCAACTAACTGAAAACTCAAGTCTTCTACTTTTTCTCACTTGTTCATATTAACCAATAAAAATACATATGTTACTATGGCTCAGTCTAACATACTAGGGCCATGTCCCATTAGAATTGTAACATTAACCGTAGTTGTAGAGTTTGTAAGGTTTCTTCCCCAAACTGAGAGCAAGATAATATTTACGTATAATGTGAAAAACATATAAAGGCCATTATTTATTTATATTTAATTTTTCGATGAAATTTTATCAGTTATTAATTTTTTACTTGTATTTTCTTTCATGTGCACTATTTCCTCGTTATCGTAGATTAACATCCTGAATTAGTTAAAAAGAAACTAGAAAAATAAAATGAAAGAAAATACTTGTACGATAATATCAAGAAGTTTCTCATCACAAAATGTAACAAAATAATTTCATAAGTGCCAGAACATTCAAAAACAAAAAGATGTCCAAAACGGTTTTTCAAACACTTCTTTGAGAAAACTTTAGATTTCTTTCAACATGGAAACTACAACTTGTCTTCTTTTTCGGCTTTAGTCGTTAAAAATGAATGTGATCACATCTTTTATGATAATATTTGAATAAATTTCACTTACATTTGTTTTTATATCCTCACATAATGCCAAAGCTGTCCTTTAACCCAAAGCTAGGGAATAAGAGGGTTCATACCTTTCCGAAAGTGAACGTAATAATGCGACTGGAGTTCGAACTCACTGACTACCATATTACAATTTAGCACATTAGCCACTGCGCCACGGAACTCCTCCTAAAATCATTATTTACATCAATTCTTTATATAATATCTATTTCTTCGTGATGTCAACACAAGATTTTCAGCGGGATTTTTACCATAACTTTCCGGAAAATATTTTTAATATCTAACTAATAAAAACTGGCGAACTATTTACTAATTTTTAAAATAGAAAACCATTATTCATGATAATAGTATTTTCTTTAACCATATTTTAGTTGTTTTCTTTATTGCTACTCAAAGGGCCATAAATTTTCTCCAGAGTAACACATAAGTCACTTAACACTTAAAAATTAAAGAACATTTGAATAAAAGAAATGTTAAAAATGTATTTTCTTTTAATCATATTTATTTTGACTCTTGGAAATAACTTTGAACTAATTACGAAATATACTATGCAAAAAATGAAATAGATTATGAAAAAACATATGTAAGTGATTTTTGCGTATCTATCGTAGTTTCTGTGAAATTGATTAGGAGGCTTTATTTTTCAGTATTCCTTGTAACTAGAACATAAATATATTATGTAATAATATACCACTATAACATCGAGAGTATCAAAAGTTATCACTCGTTCCCGATTGCAGGAAAGAAATACAAGTATGTTCGGCACAAAAACTATGCACGTTTATTATCAGTTGTTGATGGGTATCAAGAAGGGGGAAGTGGTTAGGCTCATTCGATGAAAGAAAAACTGCATCCTTTCATTTACTGAACGTTGTCCACCCCAAATGGTAGGAGTGCAGTTTCGTTTAACCTCCAAACTACTCGACTGTTTCTCTTCGAATCTGAATTTCAACTTTCATTTTCAATCTAAATCTCTAAAATCCCAAGTGATTATTTAAAGCCACAGTTTCACCAGGACTGCTTCGGTAATAATTGAACTTCGACCTGTCACTCACCAATCACACCTTCACTAAAATACAACACATTCGCCACTCCAGGGTGCCGAGGCTCGGAGCCATTACGCAACACTTAATATATGATTATCCGCATATTCCCAAAACATGTGAGTCACAAATCCCAAACTTTTTCTCTTGTGATAAAACGAGTAACTCTTTATAGCCACTTATCATAACATCTAATTACATTAGGCTATCTGTTCTTAGTGAAAATCAGAGAGACGAAGCGGCATAATAATATTTTGACTATAAAAACTTAGAGAATAGAGGCGAAATACTTTAAAGCTTTTTTTTTAATAATAAATCATGTCAGTTGGTACGTACTAAAGTTTTCATCTTAGAAGTGAATTTACTAGAAATCCTTCATAGTCAAATACATAAATATTTTCTCTTAGCATCAAAGTGATTTTGAAACATTATCTTTCATTATCAAAATATTGATAGCATATTAATACAACTTTGGGAGAGAAAAAAAAATAAACGAAGAATTGAACGAAAATGAGAACACAGAATGGGCCCACTTAAAAAAAAAAAAAAAGAAAACAAAACAAAATAGATCTTTTCGTTCACTGAGGAATAACCCATCTTTTTCTACTTATTTTCCACGCTGTCTTCTCAGGCAGCCGTGTTGATCAAACTTCATCAAAATAGGCAGTTCATTAATAACAAAAATGAATCTGTTTTTATGTTCTCATTTGATTAACTCTCACTGAAACTAGAAAAGGCTGTGTAAACATATCATTGAGCAAAGTAATTACGAACCCACATTGTAAGGATAGAAGGACGGAAATGAGAACGACTGAATGTTTCTTTTGGTTAATCCCGATAATAATTAAATGGATGAAAACAAAATTATCTTATTACAAGATCACGTCCAAAAAGACAAAATAAAAAGGAGAGCGAGCTTGGCAGATTCGCAAACTTGTAAGATATATCGTTTCATGTATTATAGAAGCTGAAATCTTTAGTTTCGGTAAAATCAACCTATTTGTATTGATAATTTCTCGCCAAAGAAATTCAGTGCCTGAATTTCTGACGTGAGTGTTTATAATTACTTTACAGTGATCAATTCAGACTAGTCATTTCATATCGATTGTAGGTCCCCATGGTCTGATAGCTAAAGTGCTGGACTGTGGCCTTGAAATAAGTGGGTTCGAACTCCAGGCGCGCTGTTACATTCTTTTTTTCGACTAATACCCTGAGGAGTGGTAAGGACCCCTTATCTATGTTGTATTTGTTTGTAGATTATTGTATATAATAGTGTATAAGAGAGTAATCAAAAAAGTTCTTGGTCTCATTCGGAAACAAAAAACACAACTCCCATTTTGGAGCATAACTGTATATGCTTTATATCACTGTCAACAAAAACTCAAATATTTTTCATTTTTTTGCAGATAATGGCATTTTAAAAATCAATCGGTGAAAGAGAAACCAAAGAATGAACAAGAGAGAAGCCAAAACTGGTATTAAGTATCTTTATAAGAAAGGAATGACTTATCCCCATCTACCCAAGGAAATTCAGGAACATGGTCAACACATTTGATGAGTACTCCTCTTGTATTTAAACTGCAAAGAAGTATGTTACTGGTTTCAATCAGGCAGGGACTACGGATGATTAAATGAAGACCATTCACCGCATGGTCGGGAATGATGGACATGTGAACGTCCAACACATAGCAGAAATAATGGATATCAATGTTGGTTCAGTTTACGCTATTTTGACTGACATCTCGTGAAAGATCAAGTTGTCTGCAAAATAGATGCCCTGAATGTTGTCTCCAAATCAAAAGCTGAACAAACTTGAAATTGGTTGAACACTTTTGGATTATTTTCTGGCTGATCTTGCCAAACCTTTTCGGAGATTTGTGATCCAGAATGAGACGTCTTCCCTACTTGAATCCTGAATCAAAAAATCAAGGTAAACAATGGAAACACACCAGTTATCCCGTTCCCCAAAAGTTCAAATAAGTGGTAACTGTCGGCTAGGTGATGGCTTCTGTGTTTTGGACCAATGAAATTGATTATAATTGATTAATTGCAAAAGATACAAGCCATTAATAAAGACAACTATGCATCACAAGTGCGACAATCGAAAGAGCCAATCAAAGAATAAAAGGAAACGTAAGTTTCGATCTTGTATGGTGTTGTCCCAGAACAATTTACTCGTCCACACAGCACAAGTGGCAGTGAGAGTAGCAACCGAAAATGGCTTTGAACTGTTACCGCATACACCTTAATCACCTGACTTCTCTCCGACTGACCTTTATCTGTTTCTTAAAAGGAAATCCCATTTTCAGAGTGATGAAGAAGTTTTCTATGCTGAGTGAGGACGGATTTTACAACCCTGCAGCGGAGGCGGTCAATATATTTTCGACAGTGCAGAAACATTTATGTGTAATACTGCCTATTTATACTTATATCCTTGATATCTAGCACTTTCGCCGGAACTTCTCCACACACACACACACACACACACACATATATATATATATACATACATATATGCATATTTGAGCATTAGCTTTTCATAAATATACATTTGGTTTAAAGTAACACAAAAAAGGATGAATTAATTTTTTAAAAAGTTTACTTACAAACAAGGGACCGTAAATCCGAATCAAATTTATGTAAAAATCTTTCAAAATTTTCAAAGCTTCAAGAGTTTTCGGTAGCGTCTCCAGCCATTTTCAAGAATGGCATTATTTGTTTTTAGGATTTCAACAAAGATAATTTTTATGGTGTCTGAAGCCATCTGAAGAATGGCCGGAACAGGCTTTTTACATATTTTTGTTCTGTTTAAACAAAGCTGGTGTTTGCCGTGGAAATGTTTTTGACATTGTGCAACAGTCACGATTCAAACAAAAATGATGTTGGCATCAAATATGTCACGTAACAATAATGAGTAAGAGTGAAATTGAGATTGATATATACATTTAGAACTTCATCTTCTTATCAAAAAAAGATCTTATAGAGATTTTTTGAAACTTTTATTGTCACGTTTCAAGTTTTATATAATATCTGGATGTTTTCGGCGTAAACTTAAAAAAGCAATACATTCCTTATTGTCAGTTCTTCTTAATCAAACAGGAATAGACACAAACATACACAAACATATATATATATATATATATATATATATATATGTGTGTGTGTGTGTGTGTGTGTGCGTGTGTGTATTGTGTGTGTGTGTGTGTGAATTGCAATTTAAAAGTTTGCAAAGTTGAAGAAACGCAATTGTTTCCTTAAAGAAAAAAAAATTCGCAAGAAAAAGATATTACGTATTTTCAAGTGGAGTGATTTCAAATAAACTGTTCGGCGAACCAAGAAAAACGCACGGTAATTTTACAGAGGAACAGAATCATAATTTGCTTAAATTCCTTGAACGTTTTGGCAGTAGATTTTACCAGTGAGAGAGAGAGAGAGAGAGAGAGAGAGAGAGAGAGAGAGAGAGAGTGATTGAAAAAAAGAAGGGAAGGGAGATAGAAAGTGAGAAAAAGATAGATCGAGAAACGTGGAAAAAGATGGAAAAAGATAAAAGGATAGAGTGAGCAGGGAAAAAGATACGGAAAGAGAGAAAAAGAAAGTGACAGAAAAACTGACAAGAAGAAGAAGAAGAAGAAGAGAGAGAGAGAGAGAGAGAGAGAGAGAGAGAGAGAAAGAGAGAGAGAGAGAAAGAGAGAGAGAGAGAGAGATTTGTTTATGTAACTCAGTAAAGAATTCCTAGTGGGGAGTAAGTGGTCAGTGAAGCGAATTTCCGTGGCAATTTCCCGCTACACACAACTGGATTGCCTGGGTTTCTCCTCATATCCACAAGATAAGGCTGCGACCGTCTGCGCCCAAATCAGGCTCATTAAACGTTTCGTTGTTAGACTCGTGGCGCCAAATCTCCAAAAAAGCAAGGAATCAACTTCACTGCATCTCAACCAATGGATGGTCAAGTGATTGATATGGAGTGTGATGTCATATAGATGACAGCACCGGGGGGTAAAATTGGTATTAATAAATTATGTTTCCGTGCAACAGAAAATGCCCTTGAAGTGAACGGAACAATTCTAAAAGCATTATTAACACTTTCGCACCATCTGGGAACCAACTTATTCAGGTTGAGCAAGAAAGTAGATTATTAAAGACAATGGATTAAATAGCTTTTTTAAAATCACTTTTTTAAAAACGTTTAAAACTGAAACGACGTCACATTTTTTTGCATTACAGACAGCTTTGCGATATTAAATCAGTCGTTAAACAAGTATTTCTCCCCTCCTCCTTCTCTCTCTCTCATATATATATATATATATATATATATATATATATATATATATATATATATATATATATATATATATGCTGAAGATACGAGGATCATTAAATAAGTTTTCAGACTTTTTTCGTATGGGCACTTTTATTGATAGTACACACATGAAACTCATGTCCCCTTCGAAGTAATCCCCTCCGGCTTCAATGCACTTGTTCTACCGTTACAACAACTTCTTGAAGGCCCCATGGAAGTCCTCTTGTGTGACCGTGTCAATGACCTTCATCACAGCCTCTCTCATCTTCTTAATTGTCTCATAACGACTGCCTCTGAGCTTAGGGAATAAGCAAAAGTCACAGGGAGCAAGGTCTGGACTATAGGGAGGGTGGGGAACTGTCTTGATACCCATCTTGATCAAATAGTCTGTGACAAAGATGGAGTTGTGGACTGGTGCATTGTCCTGGTGGAAATACCACTGAGCCGATTTGAAGAGTGCTGGCCTCTTCCGGCGGAATCTCTTCCTGAACTCCCTTAAAACCTCAACATAGTAATCCTAACCCTAACCCTTTGGCCAATCAATTCTGGTGTATTAACTTCCTTACTTCTCCCACACCTCTCATCATCCCTCACAGACTCCTTGCCTTCCTTGAATCTCTTATACCACTCAAAAACTAATGCTCGATTTATGCAAGATGGTCGAAAAGCATTCTGAAGCATTCCATACGTTTCTTTGACATATTTTCCAAGTTGAAAACAGAATTTTATTGCATATCGTTCTTCTAAAGTGTCCTCACGTCCAGATTGCATGTTTGAAATTCACCAGCTGTGACAATCAGTCTCTAGTAGGGTGTATTCCAGTTGCTGCTGTAGCTGTTGATTTGAACCTGAAATCATTAAAATTGGTCAGTCATCTCATAAGATGTATATCAGTAACATACTGACTTTTCAAGAGTCTAAGAAAATTTTGAATTCCTGTATAAAAAAAAGTCTTGAAATATTATCTAAACATATATGAAAAAGGAGACGAAACAGGTAAATCTCCCATAATAAACTGGGATATCGTGGAAAATGTCCACACGTATAAAGAAGGAGATAATAAAAATCATGTACGGAATAAAAAAATATGTATCATAGAATTTGCCAAAAATAAATTTCTGAGCAAAAAAAGGCGAATTGATATCTACGTGAAGATATATTAAAAGATTTGTTTCTATGTCATTTAACACTTGACCAATTCCATAATTTATTTTCCTGTATTTGGACTGCTCTGAGGTTTTTCCTCGTGTAAATTTCACGTGTACAAACATCTTGTCATGTGACAAATCGCTCATACCATAAATACAGTTGATTAGCCATTTTTTCCTGATATTTCTATCTAAAAAAGTTCATAATTGCAAAACGGAAAAAAGACTCACGGAATTCTTAACTTTTGACTGTTCTTATATTGTTGGTTATATGTTACGGTCAACATGAAAAATTCAAAATACTAACTTTTTAGGTGACAAAAATATTCTAGGTTTTAGAACCTGCTCTACCATTTTAGCATCGATGACATTTTTATGCACTTTTCTGATTTGAATTTCTTTTTTTTATTTGTTTCTTTTTAATTTAATTGGTCAATATTTGTTTCCTACAAACTATATATGGTGAATCTAAAACGGAAAAAAAACTTTTAAAATGACATGCTAATGAAACGTTTTAGAAGTGGCTTTGACTTTTTATCAAGAAATTTCATCATACCACAATAACGAATATGTTGTTTATTTGTCGCCTTTTCTTTAGTTGGATAATGCAGGATATTCGTATGAGAATCTTTCAATTTAAAAAATTGTTTTTTTACTGAGTCTTTTTTTAAATGTTACAACGAGGATGTAATCATTTGTATGTAATGTCACAGTGGTAGTCAGGAAGACTATCGACTAAAAATTCATCTAAAACCTGAATGACCTTCCTGTTATTTTTAGTGGCATATTACACAATCTAAACGGATATTAAGTATTATTCATTACTAAACCCTACAACATTTGAAATATGTAACCAAAAATATTTACATTAAGCAGTACACAAAATTAGTACATCTCTTTTATTCATTTATGTATTCTTATTTTTCAGTTGTTTTTGTTCCATGATACGTATATTGTATTCATTCTCTTATCTACGCACTAATTGGAACTTAGACATTTCATTGCTAACTAACATTAGACACAGACACAAAAGAAAGAAAGCTAAAAATTTAGATACAAATACATCTTTTACAATGATAGTCGGGAAGTAAAGTCTGTGTTGAGAGATAACACTAAAGTGAGTGCGTTATCGAGGTGGGAAAGATCAGAAGGTAGACGTGCTGTTCCTATTTTTTCTCTTTTTTTCTTCATTGCTTTTAGAAAAATGGATCAGGGATATAGAAACATCATTCTTCTATTTCTTTGAGACTGACCAACCAACAAACCAACGACAAACTAGCAAACAAATAAAATGAATGTTATTTTTATATAACAAAGGTGGTCTTAGAATTAACGAAGTGATTACGTTGTTTTGTTTTTTTATAAAATTACAAATACCAAAAGTTATTCTGGTGGATCGTATAAAAAAAAAATTCGTAGAACTGATTTTTAGTTCGAAGATATGTGTGTTACATTATATTGGATATCACACTTTACTCAAATAAATAATGTAATCCTTACCGAATATTTTATAAGGTTGAATTGGAGTCATGATTATCATTGAATGACTATTTTTCTCATCAATAGAAGCCACTTTTATTGATGATTAGTAGTTTCCTAATTGAACGATTTGGGCCTATGAGACTCATCCACCAAGCATTAGGTGAAGCTCGCCCTTGACCTGTTTTTGGATTCGCCCGTTTAACTTCACATCCTTCTGGCTACATAAATGGAAATCTGATCTCTCTGATAAAATAAAATGCGAATTCTTCTGAGTTGTAGCTATGTCAGTACTACTGTATAGTTGTACCCAAGGAGAAAAAGGTGGATAGTAACTGCAAAAGAATGCAATGTGTTGTTTTAAACAAATCCTGGAAGCATTCCTCTACAAACTGCAGTTGTACGGCCACTCATCTCCGATTTCACAAAACATCCTAGTAAGACGAGCAAGACATGATAATCATTGCTGAAGAAATAAGGACGAACTTATAACTGATGTTTTCTTACATACTCCTATGCATGGAAATACCAGTGTTGGCCGATCCACTAAAACTTACATTCATCTACTCTGCGTGGACACTGGATGCTGCCTAGAAGACTTGCCACGAGCGATGACCGATAGGAACGGAAGGTGTGAGAGAGAGTTAAGAGAATCCATGCTGTCGGCATGCCTTGAGGGTGATGATGATTTCGATAAATACGTGATCTTTTACTATCTTTGATGATAAAACAATGGTGGCTGGTGTCACGTGATTCTACTTTGCAGAAGTAGAATAAAAGTGGTTTTAAAGAAAAAATCATTGTTGATGCTGAAAGATGAGAATACCATTTATTTAACAATCTGAAAGAGTATGCAATGTGCAATTTCAACACCTGGATTACCTTTCAATGGGAAGCATCTAAATATTTATTTTAGTCAGTAGGTTACAATTTTCATCGAGCTTCTTCTCAGTAAATTCTTGTAAACAAAAATTCTTGTAAACAAAAATTCTTGCGACAAAAAAACTGGCAAGTCTCCTTTAATTCTGTCGACTTTAGAAGCATTCATGAATGTGCTGATTTTTTCCCAACTAACAAATTATCATCTGGTGCAAAAAGTCTTCAAACTTATTTTGATTTCGTTTTCTTTTTAGAATTTCTATTTTTCTTACAATTTATTGGTTTAATTTAACATAAAGATCTTATGCCTACTGCCGATCAAAAGGCCAAAATTGCCCTCTAGTCAGCTGAACCATACGATTTAGAGATATTACAGTATACACTTTTTCTCTCTCTGGCACGCGTGTGCACACACGCACACTCACTCGCTCTTGCTCTCCTCCAAATAAATAACTCCCTAACACAAATGCAATTTTAATCTAGGTAAGAGTGTTTCAATACTGTAGAGTTTTGAGTTAAATGATACCAAATAGTATCCGTTTAGATAATATAATATTCACGACAAATAACAAGATATAGGTATATTCGGTTTAGAAAAATATGAATTCCTTTTTAGAAAAATATAATTTTTTTAACAAAAAATTGCTTTAGCTATAAGTATTTATAAGCAGTACTCTCTCTCTCTCTATATATATATATATATATATATATATATATATATACTAAAAGTAATTAAGATTTGATCTTCTTACCATAGTTTCACCATTATAAGTTTCATATATCGCAAACTTCCGATGAAACTTCATATCAAATACAGAATTCAGATTTTTCTTTTTCCTTAATTCTTTGTCTAAGCAAAACTAAAGAAACAAGATGGTCCGAATTCACGCTTTTCCCAAGGGCATTAGCGCAAAGCAAAACTCGAATAGTTTCCTCCAAGATTTGAACTTGAGTCACCAATTTCCCTTCCGACGATGATAACCATTATGCTTAGAGCGCTTCGTCTACGTATGCATTTATGAGAAAATCTGTTAATCGATAAATCAATAGATAAATCAATGGGTACGTATATGAACACGCACGTATGTGAAATATTAATTTGTATCTAGTTGTTTATAAGCCAAGGACTTCAAAAGAAAGTAATTGAATGTTGCTCATTAATTTCACGTGTCCTAATAGGATTTGTGTTCATACGGCCTTGGATATCATCACCCTCTCAAATCGCATCCACAACATTTTTTGTCTTGTTTATTCAGAAAATACTTGGTTATTGGTAGTAAAAGCTCAAACAATTTTTGGAAGATAAAAACGAATGTGATCAAGAGAAAAGACTGATGTTTATGATCAGTGAATTTGGTTAGTTGGTTTTACAGTATGTCGGCCCTTGTCTTTTTTAATGCCGAAGTCAGTCTGACAGTTATGGTCTCCAATTGTAAATCATACAAAAATGTATTTTTACTTCTCACAGTTTTATCTAATGCCAAAACTAGTCTTTCTTGTAATTTTTATAAATAATTATATGGTTTCAAGTTCTTACAACAACTGCTACTATTTAACATTTCATTATCTCAAACAGGTGGTATTTGACCCATTGATTGAACTCAACAGGTACTACCACTCCGTGTCAGAGTGAGTTAGCGAATTCAACGCCCTGCCGACAACACGGGATGAATTTGGCTTAGTTTATTTGTTTAATGGCATATCAATACCTTATGGATAATTTAATATCAAAATTTGATTCATTTGGAGAAATGGAGAAAGTTGCATGGTGGGGAAAATATGGAAAAATAAAGTTTTGAAGGTGAAAACTTGCACCATCAAAGTGGTAGGATTGTGTTTCTGGTCTCTTGTAGTTTCTTTAATCTTGCCATTAGGCACCCCACGTTTGTGGCCTTTTATCAGATTAAGTTAAGCTTAGTAAATATAGTCAATAGTATGGGGTTTATTAAAAAGCGGATTTGAGATTTTAAATATATGATTTCTATCATATCTTTTTCAAATTGCAGCAACTGAATTACACTTGTTTGATGCTGCAAGCTTGCAAAACTTAGATCTTCTATTTGGTTGTCTTCCTGCTAAATTCAAATTTTCTTAAACCACTTGAAAAATGACCTAACTTACCATTTTACTAACGAACAGCATATCGTTATCACATGACTAACAACTATTTTTCTTCGGTTTTCTGCAGATAGCGAATGTTAATCTAGGCAGAGATTGGAGCTTCACGCCCGCTGGTTTTGAATTAAATTGAAAAAGGCATGAATCCATTTCTTCTCTCCTTCAAGCTAGGATTAAATAATAGGGCAGAGTGGGCTATCTAACCTTATTTAGGCAAATAATCTAGAAGGAAAACTCTGAATTCTAACACCCTATGATACATCAGAGTGGCAGAGTCAAGCCAGGCTAGGAGAAGGAAAATCTCGAATCTGGAATCGTAGCTGGAATCCCTAAGACAGTTTAACGTTTTTCCTTCAACTAAACCGATTGCCTTGTTCAGGTTAAAGCACCCAGTCTACTATTTACCCATAGTTGATGAGAGAAGAGACGGATTAATACCTTTCCCTTTTGCGTGAAGTTCATTGTAGACTCGTCCAGGATTTGAACTCGGTTTTATCGAGTCCCCTTTTTACGATGATAATCGTTATGCGCACTTCCTGTGCAAACACTCCGCTTACTTTCAGCAATAATACTAATAATACTAAAAGTGCTACTGTTGTGCGCAGCATTGCTTCTGTTTCTTTTTTTATTCAACTTTGCGATCGCAAAATATACGAGAGTAAAAACAGTCGAAAGAAAAGAGTAAAAAAATAATCTAGATAAAATAAACAGAGAATCTGCCGAGCCTCCCTGCGTAAATTAAACTTAAGAATCTACATCAATCATTTTACGTGACACTTGTCATGGCTCCTAATTCCTTTAGCTATTCAGGTTTTCGTCCTTGTGCATCCATTTATGGGTTGGGTTCAATACTCTTCCACTGAATCAATTGCCTTAATTCATTGGCGCCTGCTCGCCATTTGCACATTATCTGAGCCGTAAAAAAAATCTTATGTTTTTATGCTTTTATAGAACAAAGCTATCCGGTATTTGAACGAAACGAAATTAAAACTTGATAAAAAAAATGTTACTTTCTATAAACGAGGAAAAAATCCTAACCTTTTCCACCAGGGCGTCTCAAAGTGGTCCACATAACCCCCTGGAGAGAATAAAATTTTGGCAGGGTGAATAAAAACATCGGGGTACACAGCGTGTGGAATGAGGTAGTTTGCATTTATAAATCTCTTCATAATAGAATAAAAAATGCTGGATTATTGCTGAACCGAAATATCTCAAAGTATTGATCCCATTTTACTAGCTGTTCCAAGTTCGTATATAGTGGAATCTGGGTTTAGCCATGTGCATTATTCTCTAAGCAACGAGAAAAACATGTTGAACATAAAACGTTGTGATTTGCAGCCTAAATTAAAAAAACCTGCAACCTAATATTCGTCATCTCTTCAATGTTCACCAAACCTCTTTCTTTCCATTGAAAAATAATTCAAGAATTAAAGGTGCGTTTGCGTTTATAGTTTACAGATTCTTTTTTCAAGTAAATTGTATTAAACACAGGTAAATTAGTTATGTTTTGTCATCTAATATTTAATTAATTCATTTAAGGGTGAATGGAAATAAAATTTGAAAAGACTTCCTTGAAGTAACATTTTAAGCTAATAAAGTTGGAGGCACAGTTGAAGCAAACGAATATTGTCTAGAAAAAGGGATTCGACGAGACAAATTCAAATCTAAAGATGGGGTTGAACTAAAAATTCTCAGCCTCACCTGACTGGATAAGCCATGCCCAGCTCACCTTTATTTAGGGTGGGGCAAAATTAAATCTCCTTTTTGACATCGACCTTTAAGATAAGGACTAGAAAAATATGTTTTACAAAATGACCCATCTCATCATTATAATCGATAGAGTTAGATGACAACCGAAAAAAAAAATTCACTGACCTTTAAAACCAAAAGCAATTGTTATGCACTTTACAGACCTTTAAAAACAATCAACCAGCATTTTAGGTCAATTTAAGCCTTAAACCTTCTAAGGATCTTTTTGTTTTTGAGATATATATATCAATTTTCATATATTTCATAAATTTCAATTTTTACATATTAATTAAGTTTACGACAATACAATACGACACTAAAATGAGTTTTTGTTGTTCATAAATAGTTTTAAAGTTAAATAAAAAAATTAACACAAACAAACAAAAACCACCCAAGCTTTTTCTTGTCAATATAGTGTAATAATTTCATTTAGAATTATGCAGTTGTAACTAAAAATCCACCCTATAAACAAAAGTTTTGACCAGTCCCTTGCTAAACAGGGAAATAGCCCCGAATATATGATCAGAGATTTGAAGTCGATTCAAAATTCATACACTTCATTGCAGGAGTAAATATAGGAATTTATTATTTTTGTGCGGATTCATAAGCTAATGAAGTATACCAAGCAAGTAACATTTATTGTTTCACAAACTTGGTTGGCATAAAGTCTTGGTTTTCCGGTGACCAAAAAAAGTCATAGGAAAATACATTTAAAAGATTCTAGCCAGGAACTGTATTTAATGAAGAAGCCTTTATCCTTTTAAAAAATAAACAAGCACACAAATAAAAATATTTGTGTGTGTGTGTGTGTGTGTGTGTGTGAGAGAGAGAGAGAGAGAGAGAGAGAGAGAGAGAGAGAGAGAGAGAAATTAGGCTTAGCTAATTTGGTGGACACAAATTAAAAATGTAGTTTAGCAACATATTTACACTGTAAAAACTTTACGAAAAAAAAAATTGTAGTTAAGAGAAACTTTATACAAATAATATCCTCCGTGGATTCACGAGTAACTAAAAAGAATTTGGTTGTCACAGCTTCTGTCATTCTGTCATATACGATGAAAAACTGACGGAGAGATTTTTTAAAAATCGTAAAATTAGAAAAAAATAGTTGCATCAGGATTATGATTATCGTTTTCATCAAGGAACTGTTGGCAATTGATTTGAAGTACTATTAGTTTTTCCAGTTGAATACTCGTTAGCATTAGTCTTGCCAAGGCAAGACTAATGCGAACGAGTAAACACGGACAGGCTGGCATGATTGCTTACTGTAACGGCTGTCGGGGATTATTTTTATCTCCACCCATTTGGGTGATGCCACGATGCATCTGTTATTATAACATTTCATTAGAACCATTTTCAAATTGACGCTTTCATAGAATTCTCTCTCCCCCACTACACAAAAAAGAAGAAAAGCAACGTATTTTTAATTCCATCTTCCATATTCAAAATTTCGCTCGAATATATAATTGACAGTCACCAAGCACCGTTGACTCTGAGACTGTTGACTATCCTAACAATTAGAGTCGTGAATTAATTTTATTTTTTGATTTATTCTAAGATTCTGATATTTTCAATAGGCTTTTGTTTATTTTACACTGTCATCATTTTACCATCATGCTAAGTAAAACCAGTAAACCGATGACAGTAAAAAATATATATATGACAGTGTAAAAATATATAGACAGTGTACAAAAATATTTACGACAGTTTGATATATATATATATATATATATATATATATATATAAGGAAAAAAAATTTGCAGTCTGTATTTCAATATAAGCAGGATTAAACACACCAGTAATTTAGCTGGATTATGGTAAATTATCAGGTTATAACATTTGTTCATTGACATTGACAATGACCATTGAATTAATTCTAGCTTACCAAATGACTACACACAGGTGAGAGAAATGATTTGCATATTTTTGCGAAGGCTTGTGTAGAGCCAGCCACCCTTTTTGTATTTGTAAACTTTCAAAATGTACCTGAAGCTTTCAAAATTTGTACACAGCATTAAACGTTTTGTGTATGGCATTTTTTTCTTGAGTAAGGCCGTCAAGCTTAAAAGAGAACTTTGCTTTTTCTTGGGCGAAGTCTTGCAGTCTTGAAATATTTCAGCTAAGATACTCGTATCTGGGTTTTCTGTTATTCTACTCCTTGTGAGTTTTTCACCGGACTCTGAGTGACAGCAAGTCTCATCGAGTTTCCAGTATTCTTCTGATTGATTTCAACAATGCTTTAGTCTGAATGGTATCGATTCTTCCTCCAGTTTCCAACTTTTCGAATCCCTTTTCCAATCCTTCGGGGACTGTTCAAAGTGCGCCAACTACAATCGGTATCACCATCACCCCCATATTCATAGTTCTTTTAGTTCTCTAACAAGGTCCAAGTATCTGTTTATGTTTTCACTTTATTTTCACTCGATGGTCCATTGGAACGGCAAATTCCACAAGACGACAAGGTCTCCTTTCTTTTTTTTTCTTTTTAATTTGCACTAGAAACGCCATGTGTACGATTTGGAAGACTTTCTGTCGTTACTTATTTGTATTTATTTTGATCGTAAATCCAGATCAGTGTCTTTTTTCATCAAATTAAACCCCCTAAGATGGAAGAAATTCTTCACTCGTCTACTTCCTCCCGAAATAAGAAGACTGATTTTCTCTTGCAATGAACTGTGACTTGCTGGAATGGTCATTTTCTGAAAGGTTCTGGCTTGTATCTCACTAGGGAAAGCGGTTTTCAGCTATTTCGATTACAAAGAAATATAATCTGATGACTGAATTAGTGTTTTTGAAGTTTGGCAAAAGGAAAGAACTGAAGTGTCTCTTGTCGAGACTTTTCTTTCAGTAGTGGTTATGGGGATAGATCAACACTAGTGGGACCTTTCTAGAGAGTTTAATCACGTTATAAGTGTTGATTGTTGTATGTGACAGTTTAGATATTTTGCAACCGGTGAACAATAAAGAAGAAAACAAAAACTTAAGTTTACTCGAGCGCTTACACGAAGTCTCGTATATTCACGTTCATCTTTCCATAATCACCTCCATACGCAAATTTATATCTAATATAAATAGAAGAGATACAGTTTGCTGTCAACAGCCTACTTTTGTAGACGTAAATGTTAGAAATGTGAACCTTTTAGCTTGAACGAATATCGTGAGAATATTCAGTTGGTGTGCTGCAATGGATTAAGTAATCGGACAACCAACCAACAAACCAACCCATATCAATCGGATACCTGCCATACAACGATAGATACCAATATATATATATATATATATATATATATATATATATATATATATATATATATATATATAACTCTTCCCCAATCACACACATACATACACACACACACAAGATAAAAGTAGCTGAAAAGTAAGTCGGAAAAGCTGAATAAAAATGCTGTGTTACTATTGTAGAGCGAGTCTAAAACCTGAAATATCAAAATTATGTTTTCATTCAGTCTTTTACTTAAAGTTGGATGTACATATATATATATATATATATATATATATATATATATATATCACTTTCTATCTGACAGTTGTGCGTTCCACAGGAAACTTAAAACGGTCTTTGTGCCATTCAAAACACGTATACAAGTAAGTTTTCCATTGATCGAAGCACCTATGAAAGATCTCTTTATGCTGTGAAGCTGCGGCAACGTAGTTATTTTAATCTATTTATCTTATATTATTGCATTTTATTTATTTTGATTTTCTCCACGTTCCCAAATCCTACTCGTTAAAAGTCACCCGATGTTACATTTGGGGACTCTAAAGGGAGTTACACTTGCACAATTCTGTGTTTCGTCCGAAATCATTTTATGAAAACATTATCGACGCTTGGTTTATATTTAGTAACAAAGGCAGTGAGATATCTTGGCATCTGGGAGCAGTCTATAAGTCGTTTTTATTTAAAAAAAGTTGCCCAGCTGAATATGATTTCTACTGTTGTATTCGAGCAAGTTTTCCATTTGTCTGCTTAAACTTCTTTTTTGATATAGTGTCAGGCTGCACAGTCATATTTATTTTAATGTCTCCCGTATCCTCACATCAATTTTTCTTTTCTTCTTTTTTTAGTTTAGGGGAGAAGTCACACGGATATAAGTTTATTTTGTTTTTTTGGTATGAAAGGGACTTTGAGTAATGACGGTACTTTTCTTGCGTTTCGCAAAAACCATGAGATCCAAAAGTATTAAGAATTAACATTGACTCGTTTACACATCAAGACTTCATCAGTTTGATTTGCTCTGCTACGTACATGTCTTAATTTTAATTTAAAATTGACAAGCATTTAAAACACCAGTCTCAATACTTTTTGAACATATCTTGTAAACATTCCCAAAGAGGCGTTCAGTTAAGGAATGTCTTTCCATGATCGATTCGCCAATTTTTATGTAGAATCTCTTACTTTCAATTTATTTGGCTTTGGCGTCATCTCCATTGGACCGCCCCCTTTATTTCCTGCTCACAGTCCTTCTGTTTAAAATCGTAGAGTCAGAGGCAATCACTTATACCTATGTCAGTCCAGTGATGAAATTTTGATGGAGCTGAGAAATGAACCTATCTTTATGAACGCCAGAGAGACTCAACGTTATAATTTAATCCTGTGTCGCGCACTACTTACATGAGGAGATCATTAAATTCAACCGCGTATTCCGTGAATCTTTTTGGTCCCGGTCACATCTTTTCATCCACCCTCATAATATTTTGGTGACCTAATTTTTGACTTAACCTTGCCCTTAGAGCTCTTACCAAAGAACAGAAGCCGTGAGATCAAATTTTAATAAAATATCAATTCCTAATAGCTGTCATCATCATCATCATTACGGCGTGCTGACAGTACGCATTCCTTTGATTTTCTCTCTATCACTCACCATTCGTCTCTATCGTTCATCGCTCCTGGCCTCTAGATAGCATCCATTGTTCATGCAGAGCTAATGAATTTTTTTTTAAAGATCAGCCAACATTAAAGTGTCAGTAGTCGGTATGTGGCCGTAAAGCTGCTTTTTTGTGCGGTAATGCTCCCAGGATTTGTTAAAAACAGCGCGCAGATTCCTTGTATAGTTCCCGAAAGGTTTATCTCCAAGGATTTCGTTGAAGTGAGGGGTTTAACCATACAGTTGTACGGACATGGCCACAGCTTGAAAGAATTCCCATTTCATTTCTATAGAGTCGTTAACCTATTAATAACATTCTATGTCTGAACAAACCAAAAGTCACAAAGTTTTTCAAATATATTTCAGCAGCATAACACGTAAAATATAATAAAATATGCTCTGATGTGAAAATGTCTCTTTGTTTCTATGTGAACAAAAGTGCGAGAGTTTGAGCATTGAAGAAAGGCGGATGAAAGTGATGCATTTGTTTTTGTTAATGAGAATCAAGATTGAAAGTATTCTTTAGAATTGTTGCGTCATTCTATGTTGTCCATATAATTTTTTCTTAGAAATATTTCGTACCACAGAATTCATACCGACAAATTTACACATCTACAGCACTTTAATTAGATTTTTTTTTAATCATAGACCCAAGTTGATATACACAAAGAAAAACGCGTGAGAATGTGTGTAGGTGTGTAAAAATATCTTGGATTTTTTTCAAGGAACAGAAAGTTTAATTCGAGCATCATGGACACACACACACACACACACACACACACTGTATTTCCATATGAATTGGCGACCAATGAAGAGCATTCTTAACCCATTAAAAGTCATGACCCAAGCAAGCTGGAGTGAGTGAATACGATATATACAAAATCGAAATTTAAAAAAAATATAAAATGCTAATTTTCTTCTGGGTCAAAGATATTGGAATTTTATTCTTTATCGTGGAACATTATACGACCAAAACGGGCTATTATTAGATTATTAATTACCAAATTCTAAAATCCTGGGAATTCTCTAAAAAAATATCCAAAAATAAGTACATCCCTAAAATACCATTTATATATTTATATATAAATTGAGAAACTTAAGTTAGTGCATTTGGTAATATTATGTTTTTCTTTTTTATTGTTATTTTAGCTCAACGACATTTTTGCATTCTGCACAATTTTATTTTATTTGCAACTATTGGCACTGCTGTCTTAGCTTTTAAACAAACGGCATTTGTTGTATGTGTATGCGTGTTTGAGTGTGTGCAACAACTCCTTTTTGAGTAGATTAAAATTAAGATCTATCAAGAGATAAATAAACGTATTCATATATTTTCTTGATTTTCTAAGACCTTACGTCAACGTTGTGGTAGTTTTCCAAATTCTCTCTTGATAAAATATTTATGACTTTGATGCAATAAAATTTTCAATGAAAATTTGCTGATTAAAGATGTTTTTAAGGTAAGTTGAATTGAGGAAAATAAATGATAATCCAATAACGTTAAGTCTCGGGAATAAATCGAGCGAGAAAGAATTTTCCAAATCAACACCATTATAGCTAATTTGGATTGATAGAATAACGTTTGAACGAATGTTGTTGTCACAACTTCTTGGTCTCTCAGTCTAGCAAACTTCGAACATAACGATTGTAATTATTTACAGTTGCATTGTAATCAGCAATTTATAAAGTACACCTTTCATATTACACCAAATAAAAGTAAGTAAAGTTGGCGATCTTTGTCGAGGGCGACGAGAAGGATACCTCTTCAATAGCTACTACACTGAGGTGTAAGGGAGGACGCTACTCCTTTCCATGGATTGCTCCACTTTACCCTTGATATGTACCTTATATTGCTGAGTGTTAAGCAAGGAGGTATCAAGTACCATTTTTAAAGTCTTTCGTATGACTTGAAGTGTGATTAAACCCAAGTCTCCCGGGCCATTAGCAGATTTTACACCAAATACAGAGTGAAAACTTGTTTATCAAAATAGTTGAGATTTTCCTATTATTGTAAATTGTCCAGAAATCACTAATGAATTTCGATAAGAAAACATATGCACATGAACTAGACATGTCTTGTCTAAAATATAGATAGAAATTAAAGAATCTTTTGTGACTAATTTTTATTCCTTAGCATTCGGAAAACATCTCTCGACTTAGTTTATCTGTGTTTAGTTTAAAAGGTTTGAATTCAGAGTTTTCTTTCTCCCACCTTAGCTTAAGAGGACAGTCTGCCCTATTATTTTACTCATTGCTGGTGGGAAAATAATTGGATTCATATCTTTCCCAAGAGTATTATCCCGCATAAAAAATTGACCTTGTGTCACATTCTGCTCGTGCAAAAAGGTTGAAAAATATTGATTTTCTATTATTTTAAACGTGGGTTCCTATGTACAGTATAAATACAATATAAATAAATACCATATCGACATGTACATTTGTTACATTTCTTTTGACTTTATATTTATCATTCAGGAAGAAGAGGAGGCAAATGCCTAATTGTAAAAGTAGGAGATTTCTCAAGTTTCAATGATATCAGCACCATTTCAAAGTTGACATTTGAAAATAAAAACAAGAACAAGTCGGAAACTCAGAAATCATTCCAACATTGCATCTGTAGTGACATTGGACAGTGGTAATATGTAATTTGCATATGAACGAATGATATAGATATACAGACACGAAACGGAATAATTATTTACTAAGCTTTGCATAGCTGTGGTACAAAACCGGAATTATGGTGCACCCAGTGAGAATCTAACAAATTCGTAACGATGTGCCTGTCAGGTTTGCAAATCATTACATCACGTGAAGTTTCCAGTGAAATAGAATAATTTATTTGGTCACAGTATTTGTATTGTAAATACAACCCCACTCGGTCTATAACCAAAGAAATTAATACTTTTCAAATCCAACAAATTACTTGAGAAAAGAATGATCGTTTGAGTAATAAGCAAAAAAAATTATTCGCAAAAAAATATTTTTCTATTTAAAATATTTCTTTAGTACTTTGAATCATCCAAATTGAAGAAATTGGTATTCGTCCATAGCTGAATACAAGCTCTGTCGACAGGGCTTAGTTTATACTGACTGCAAAATCCACCTCCACAAAAGGGGCTGTTCTAAGTATGATACTAAACTGCATCTGATAGTGAAGCTTAATATCTGGAACTCTGTAGAGTGTTGAGCATCACTTCATTACTATTATTCCCAAGTTCAATTTGACCCAGTTGTGGCAATACCTGCTAGGGCTCCAACTATGGAACAAATATTCTATGGATCAAATACTCTATGGATTAAATACTCTATGGATCAAATAGATACGTTTAAAAAATAACCATATTCGATACGACCCTGAACAAAAAAAATACAAAAAGTACAAAGATGTAAATATGAACACGATTCACAAACCTGTGCGCACAAACTAACCCTAGACAGGTTGACATACTGTTAAACTCAATCAATCACCAGAGCTGAATAATTTTACATGATAGTTTTTCTTTTCTGTTTTCTTTTTATTAATTCCTATTTATTCATTTTAAAATTCTGCTTAAAAAACAACGTAATATGAAACATTTCTCTATTACGAAAAGTTTCATACCTGCTGTATCAATGAGACAACTAATACTAACTATTAACCAGCATTACTCTGCACCACAATTCTCTCTCTCTCTCTCTCTCTCTCTCTCTCTCTCTCTCTCTCTCTCTCTCTCTCTCTCCTCTCCTAAGCTGATCTCCTAACTAAAGCCTTCACGTGAGAGTGACTCTAAGATGAAATGGAGGATTGTATTTTGGAGTAATGTAGTGGTGAAATTCTTTTTAGATGTAGATATATAAAATGAGAGTGGAGTGAGGACATATTAAGATGCTCGATCACGCCTGTGACAGCCCTTCCTAAAGTAAAGCGGTAAAGGAAAGGCACTTTGGATTACATATTGAAAAAGTAATGAAATAATTTTATTTTATTCAAAAGTCGGATAAAGAAAATAAGGAAAATGTTTTGTTTTTTTTATTCTAAGGAGATTAAGTGGTGAACAAGAAAACTTGATTAAGATCCAACCAACCATGGAATTGCCAACCACGATTTCAGTTATCTGCGGTTTACTCGGGAATTGAAAAAACTGTGGAACCTGAAAGTGACAATTATACCAATTGTAATTGGTGCCCTTGGTACAGTCACCGAAGAATTGATAAAGGAACTTGGAAATAAGAGGAAAATTAGAGACCATCCAAACTACCGCGTTATTGAGATCGGCCAAAATACTGAGAAGATTCTGGGAAACCAGAGAAGACTTGCTGTCGCTCAAACTCTTGTGAAAGACCATAAGCTAACGCTGATGTGAAAAACTCTCAAGGAGTAAATAATAATAATAATAATAATAATAATAATAATAATAATAATAATAATAATATTTTCTTTTCTTTTCTTTTCTCACAGTCCTAAACCTTATCAACAAGTCTAGGCTCACAAAGCGTTGCAGCAAAAGTCCGTACTATATTAATTTCATTCATTGACTACTGAAATGTTTTGTCATTTTCATTTAATTTTTCACTTTGAACTATCAAGAAAAAAAGTACTTTTAATATCTAATTTAAAAATAAATGAATTTTATAAATTCTAATAATTAATTAATTAATTTATATCAGACGTTCCCATGACTTTATTTTTAAACACCAGCACCATTTTTTAAAACATACTCTGAATTTCATAAATCTAAAAATGGGGTTTGCAGAAATAGCGTTGAAGGTATGTGGAGCAAAGCCAAAGATAATTTTAAATCTCTACATGAAATTTTAAGAGGTGCGTATGATTTAACGATTAACAGCGCGGAAAATGGGATCGGTAAACCGGTTGAGGCACTTCACATTGTTGGGAAAAGTATTAATTCATTTCTTCTCTCCTCTAGCTATGGGTTAATTAGCTGAACAGACGTAGCCATCTAGCCGCAGTTTGGGAACTAGTCTAGGAGAACAACAACTAAATAGTCAAACCTCTGCTGTCTTTTGAAGATATTCATTGGACACTGGAAACAAATTCGGAACCTAAAATCTCAAAGGTAATGTATGATACTGTCATCAACCTTCTGATCATACATGTAACAGCAGTTCCGTTCGTCAACTAAATTAACGTTGAGATGAGAAACTTGCCGAATTGCCAATTGCCAGTCCTTTACATATTCCTGTTCAGACGTGCACACAAGAGAGGAAGCAGGATTTTTCTGGAGCTAGTAGTTAGATTAACGGATGTCACACGAAATTTAGACAGGCTAAAAATATTTCTTTGTGGATAAACTCAAAGATTTAGAGGAACATTTTTCGATTTAACATCTTCATTGAAAGTGGTAGGATAGTATTCAAAGAGTGTCCTCTACAATGAGATCCTTTCAATCTAGAAACGAGTGATTTGAACATGTACTGCTTCCATTGAGACAAATCAAAGGCAACAAACAACGAAAAGTGCCTGGAATCAGTTGAGATAACAGAGAGGAATATTATTAGGATGACACTTGATTACAAGCTTGTTAGTGGATAAACAAAATTTTTACAGCTTGGCTGTGAAGTTTTCACTGGTCTTATCCATTCACCAAACATTGCATTTTCCAATTACAATCAATTTCGGTCTTTCCATGAAGTCAACCGGAGCATTTGTTTGTTGAGAAAAATTAAAAGATCTGGTGGGTGATTGAATTATAAAGTGAGCAGATGAGGGCAAATCATTAACGGTAAATATGGGACTCAATAATATATATTCAGCAAAAAACTATATGTCAAATTGAAGCGTGTTCGAGCTACTGATTTTGGTCATAGAAATCTACATAAAGGGCAGGTCAGTAGTTGCAAATTCCACAACGGACTGTTCGAAAAATCTTTCGAAAACGGTCGAAAAAATGATTTCTTACAAACCTCAGTAACAAGAAGTAGATTATAAACGTTAAACCAATTTCGTGTCTTGGGATGGATTTGGTAATTACCAATAAAGTAATTCCTGAAAATAATCTCTGTCTTTGCTAATTCAATGGAAAATACAATGAAAATTTCAGGTCAAAATTCAGCTTATAACTGCTTATATGTTTATTGCTATTTTCACTAAATATACTGAACGAACATAATAAGTTATACGAGGTATCATAAGAAAGTATCGAAACCGAATCTTTAAATTCTTTAAATAATCAAATGTAATCTGAAAATGAAGGCATGTGCACAGATGAGCTATGACTACCCCTTGCAAAAATTATGGAATTAGCACATTTAGAGGATCTTCCCAAAGTTTATTTTTTATTTAGTCGTAAATGAATTAGTAAAAACGCAAAATATTTTTCGGACGGTAAGGATGAAGATAGATTTGCTTAATTTTTTATGTATTTACTCAATCCCCTCGTTATAAGCAATATGCGGTACAAGGTCATTTCTAAACAGAGTACAGCTATTTTGAATCCAGTTTTTCTTTTCTGAAAGGTTTTACCGTACAGAACCCAGTTTGCCCTACTACTTAGTCATAGCTGAGTATTGGATGAGAAGAAATGGATTCATGCCTTTCCCAAGGGCATTAGAGCGAAGAGATCGTAAACAGTATGGTCCAGGATTTATACTCGGGTTGCCGTATTCATTTCCTAAGACGATAATCATTATGTCAACCCGGCTTCATGATGAATCTGTAAGTTGCGTCAAGTATTGCTTTACAAAGATGTATATGGTGAGTATCTTATCTTTTTAAATTAGTATATTGAAATTATTTATTTAGTTGATACTATATACAGGGACATGCACACATGCACATGCATAACTGCACACACAAGTGTAACAACAAAATTGATGCAATTTTGTGTAATTTCGTATCTATCTATCTATCTATCTATCGACTTATCTATCTATCTATCTATCTTACATTGACTTTTAAAACACTGATTGTGCCCAGTTGACTGGGGATTTAGAACTGGATCTTTGCCGAGAGGTAAAGCTAAATTACATTTAATGGTGAGGCTCCAGTCCTGAAGTTTTAGTTAATGTGGAATACCCCTTCATTACTAATACTCCCAGATGCACTCTAATCAGGATTTGTAGCCCCTCTTAGGGTCCCATTAATGGATCAAATAGAACTGTTTAATTATTTACTTCACTTAAAACCGTTTAACTCTATGCACACAAATAATTAATGTTAAATTGAATTATCCTTATTTTGTAGCAGAGCTTAAATCATTTAACCGCGGGCAAACGAATGAGAATTAGTAGATTTAAATAGCAATACTTGAAATCTTTTAGTAGGGATTATAGTTAATATTTAATAGAATTATTTGTGTTGAATAGCAATACTTGAAACCATTTAACTGTATGCAAACAATAAACAATAATACTTAAAGCTATTTACCTGTGTGCAAATAAGTGAGCTCTCTCCATTCAAAAAAGTTAACAACAAACTATTTTTTTACTAATTATATATATATATATTAACAGCATTTGGCATTAAATGACCTATAATGGTTAATATGCCATAAAACACAACCAACTGAAACACTGATATTGCCCCTGAATATGAAGTGGTTTAAAATGATTATGATGAGACATTTTCGAAATGAGAATATTCGCAAACTAAAATTAAACTTAATTATTCTCAAATTATCATTATTATTAAGTAAAAATTGTTTGTTGAATCATATAACTGTCTGCAAATTATTTCTATTTAAGATGGTTACTTGAAGGTAAAATTATTCACAAATTATCATTTAGTCGAAATTGTTACTTAAAACCATATAATTACAGGAAAAAAAAAAGAGTAACTTCGGCAGTAAATAATCCATCAAAAGTGTTGACAACCAACCAATATATTCTTACACACACACACACACACATACACACACACACACACACATATATATATATATATATATATATATATATATATGTGTGTGTGTGTGTGTGTGTGTGAATGAGATATTTATACGGACATAAGCACATATAGTCGTATATACTTAATTCTGTGATATTAAATTTACTGAATATTTCTGTTCCATTAAAAGTGGTCTCTCTATACAAATAAATACATATTTTCGCGCTGAACGTCCATTAATATTACTATTCAAAAATAAAATATGCACCAGGGAAAAATCAGGAAGTTTTCTCAAGTTTTAAAGTATAAACAGCTGTATTTATGTGTGTGTGGATATCTATCTATCTATCTATCTATCTATCTATCTATCTATCTATTAATGCATTATGTTATTACATATGCCTCTTTCCAGGCGAAATTATGAGAATATATAGATTTCTCTTTATTTGCTTGCTTGCTGCACGGGTAATTACTTGGTTGATGGGTTAATGTTAACGAAAGTTGGCATGTGAACTTCTTTCCCATCAATAAGTGTTTTAATAGCAATATTAGTGAAGGCTGGGACTGTGGAGACCACTTCCACTCCCGAATATTCAAGGAGAATTTTCGCTCAAAACTGACCAACAAAAGAAATAAAACGAAACTGCAGGTCTGACCTCACGTGAAAATTTAATCAGAATCTTATCTGCTAAGGATCAAATTAGAATAAAAATTGGTAAGTGAACTCACTTGATTTCTGGTTGTGATTTAATGATATCTGCGGAAGGCGAGGTGTGGGTTAAGAGAGGTGCAGTGGATTCCACTTTCTGTTCCCCGGGATGCCCGGAACATTTTAGCTTAAGATTGATCCGGAAAGTCTAATTTGTCCAGAAAGCAAATAAAATAGACATCTACAGGGACGCCTCATTTCACTCGCACGAGAACGGGCTGAGACTGGGACATTTTAAAAGAAAACAAGACAGGATACATCATAAAAAAATGAAATAGAATTAATTTTGGTTTAACAAAATTTACTTTGGTGAAATATTTTTATCCTTGGAAACACCAGATTCTAATACCAGTATGAATACAAACAGCTTTATCTAAGATACAGTTTAAGGAAAAAAGCTCTCAAATGGTGTATCGTCTTTTTACATCTTGGCTTTTCGAGTTGTTTCAAATCATTATAAGAAGATACACCTGACATCTACAGAAAAAGTTAAGGAGATTTTCATCCAAATTTTTGCTTTCATAGTTTTGAAATAAAAAAATCCAGAAATTTTGCTTAATATTGGAATTCTAAATAATGCAGAAAATAAGGAAAAAAAATCCAAATTTCCAAATTTCAAATAGTTAGACCAAAGATTTGAGAAATTGCATCACTTTCGTATACAAGTATATGTGAATGTTTCAGAAGATTTGGAGTGAGGGATCCCGGAAGTACTGGGTGATTTCAAATCGAATGATCAACAATTTATTTTAAAACAGAAGACGAAAAACATACGTGCTACTTGAAAATAATCAACAGCACGTATGTGTAGTCTACCGACAGAATTACCTAAGCTAAAACGTAATAAAGTGCTCAATACACGAGATAGAACTAATATTATGAAAATAATTCCTACATGACCAAGAGCGAGTCTAACTAGGTTTCACCTAAACGGCTCTTCAGGATCGAATTGGCTAAGTGGGTTAGAATAAAATACATTTTATTTATTAAAAAGACCCCTCACCAATACAGAAATTCGCATGAAAGGGGTGAATAGATAGATTGATATTTTCTTTGGGTCATTAATGTAAAATGAACGCTCATCCGTAATTTGAATTCGGTTCACTACATCCATTTTCTGTGCCAATGACCATGACCCCACAGGCGCCCTAGTTAGGAATTAGATTGTTGATAAAAGAAATGCAAATCCCCAGCATTCCAGTGAAGATTTATTTCACTTTTCTTTCAAGATTCACGGCAGACCAAGAAAACTCATTAGGATGACCACGTGCCATTTTGTTGCTAACTCGTAACATAATGGAAATCAGTAAATCAAACTGAATATCAGCTGGATTCAATTTAACTTCTAAAAGGATACGTCAGGTTATTCTAGAATTATCTTACGCATGCGCACACGCAGACAAAAATACTAATTAAGTACTCCTACTATCTCACACTGACACTTTCAGAAATACAGACTTAGATTTTATAGACATTTGTCTCAAGCAATCGTAATAAAGACGATAAAAAGTTTGTTGTTGTTATTGTTGTTGTTATTGTTGTTATTATTGTTGTTTGTCATGTGCATAAATTCAGAGTTGCGTTCTTGAATATCAAGTTAAATAAAAGAAGCTGTTTTTTCCCTAGTATCAGTGTCTTTAATGAAGCGTGTGGATAAACAATGAATTTTTTCTTTGGTGCGCCAAAAAAAAAAAAAAAAAAAATTCAAATGAATTACTTAAATTCCTTCTGACAATCGCTGAAAGCTTCGTATACAGAAAATAAAAATGCCAGCCTCTTTAAGAAAAAAATAACAACAAACAAACAAAAAACGTCAAGAAAACGTAAAGTTAAACCTTCAACTAACATCTTACATCATTCAATGGGGACCAGACGCTTTATATTCAATTGCTGAGTACACCCAGAAGAGTGAGATACATAACCCTTCCCCTCCAAAAAAAAAAAAAAAAAATGAAAAATGAGGAAGACAATAAGTGTTAAATCATTACTTATAATAGTATTAATTATAATCTTCCGAATTGGCTTTCGTTGACAATACATAAAACAACAGAACAAGAAACATTTAAATTCTAACCAGAATTTGGATTTCAACCAAGCAATAAAATTTGAAACCAAAGGTTGACAATAACATCCACTTCATAAGATCATATAAAAAGTATAATTGTTAAATCTCTTTTCTCTCGTGTGAATTTAACTTTTATTGAAACAATTTCTGTTTATATCCGTTTGGGACACTTGGCATTTATTTTACACATTCAACTTAACTAGGTACCCATAATCCTAATTGATAATGTTTAATCAAATCAAAACAATTATTTCATTTAAGCTTGCAAAAAAATTCTGTGCGATTATTTACATCTTACAGCAATATGTTTTCTCGTTGGTAACTGTTCCTCGTTACGAACTTCTAGATAAAAAAAATCTTCCCTGTCTCCATGTCTTACATTTTGGTACGTTAAAACCTTCTCCAGTGTCAAATATGTCTGCATGCCAAACTGAGTTGCCTTACATCAAAACTTTTGGTCTTTTATAAAAGACCAACAAACGAAATTTCTTCAATTATCAAGACAGATGGTTTGTCTGTTCTCTTGTAAAAATAAAGAAACTATTAGAATATTATATTTCATATTCTATCGACTGCATTGAAATACGAGGATCATTAAATAAGTTTCCTGACTTTTTTCGTATGGGCACTTTTATTGACAGTACACGCAGGAAACTCTTGTCCTCTTCGAAGTAATCTCCTCCGGCTGCAATGCACTTGTTGTACCGTTACAACAACTTCTGGAAGGTCCCATGGAAGTCCTCTTGTGTGAGCGTGTCAATGACCTTCGTCACAGACTCTCTCATCTCCTCTATTGCCTCATAATCACAGTCTCTGAGCTTAGGGAATAACAAAAAATCACAGGGAGCAAGGTCTGGACTATAGGGATGGTGAGGAACTGTCTTGATGCCCATCTTGGTCAAATAGTGCATTGTCCAGCTGGAAATGCCACTGACCCGATTTGAAGAGTGCTTCCCAAAGAATCTCTTCCTGAACTCCCTTAAAACCTCAACATAGTAACCCTAACCCTAACCCTTTGGCCAATCAATTCTGGTGTATTGACTTCCTTACTCCTCCCACACCTCTTATCATCCCTGACAGACTCCCTGCCTTCCTTGAATCTCTTATGCCACTCAAAAACTGATGCTCGATTCATGCAAGATGGTCGAAAAGCAGTCTGAAGCATTCCATACGTTTCTGTGGCATTTTTTCCAAGTTTAAAACATATTTTTATTGCATATCGCTCTTCTAAAGTGTCCTCACGTCCAGATTGCATGTTTGAAATTCACCAGCTGTGACAATCAGGCTTTAGTAGGGTGTATTCCAATTGCTGCTGTAGCTGTTCATTTGAACCTGGAATCATAGAAATTCGTCAGTCATCTCATAAGCTGTATAGAAATAGCATACTGAATTTTTAAGAGTCTACGACAATTTTAAATGCCTATACAAAAAAGTCTGGAAACTTATTGAAGGCACCACGTTGATGCATAGAGTATACAATATTTTCTTTGATGGGTGAAAATTTCCCGAGAAATGAATATTGACAAACTTAGATTGAAACAATTTATACCTGAACTGGTATTGGAGATATGAATACACATTGATAGATAGATAGATATTGTATAAATTTTGATAAATGCATAAATACAGATTTATATAAGTATACATTACACACACACAAAAAAACTATATATATATATATATATATATATATATATATAGAGAGAGAGAGAGAGAGAGAGAGAGAGAGAAAGAGGGTGGTAGACAAACACAACCACATGTATAGCTGGGAAGAGAGAGATAAAGATAGAGAGAGAGAGAGAGAGGAGGGAAGAAAAACTATATATATGTGTGTGTGTGTGTGTGTGTGTGTATGCACACATACACACGCACAAGGTGCGATGGGTAAACTGTTATCAAAATGTGGCCAAAATGAAAATAACATTTAAATCTCCCTTTATCAGATCTATTTATCAAAATTACATGAAAATAACTTTAAATATTTGATTGTATCTATTTTAAAATCACCACTGGCCTAAATAACGGTTTCCAAACGACTTTGGAATCTCCAGAAAGCCTATCCAACGGTTTCCTCATTTAAGTTGGTAAATGCTGCCATTAAGTTTGCCTTCGGTTCATCTTTGGTATTGCACCGAGTTTTATTGGTCTTTTGGTCAATGGTGCCTCTCACATAATTATTTTAGGGGATTGCAATTTGGGGAATTAAAATGCCAGAATAATGTTGGCGAAATGAAGTCGTATAATTTTTTCTGACTGCCAAGATTGGCTTCTCCTGTTTGTGTGGCATGCAGCAAAGTTCTATTGGCAGCCACCCCCGAGATCCAGGCTAGTACTACTTCCTCCAGGCACTTGATGTAGATACCGTGATGAGTCTGGAGGTATATCGTCAGCATCGCTAGTGGCCACCCCAAACACAATAATTTGGACCAAGTGTTTGGTTTTCATGAACATGAAAATGAATCTATCCTCAGATTGACACCCAAGCACACTGAAATATTTGTTTTGAAACTTCCGACGTGAATCACAGCATGCCATTTTGAAATTTTTGGAGAAATGAATTGCGTCATTGTACTGCTTTCCTCATAGACAGTGCCCAACTGACTCAAGTTTGCTGCAGAGTAAATAAAACTGATTCAAATAAAGCAGACGCGAAATTGATAGTTTAAAGTAGTGACAATTTACCCATCACACTTTATATATATATATATATATATATATGATGAAAATAAGTGAAAAGATGGATAAATCGGAAACTCACAAAGGGTTTAATAGTATCATTTTATTCTTTTTTCAAAGAATTTCTTCAGTCTAAATGAAATAATTCTACTAAACCCCTTGTAAATGTCTGATTTATCCACCTTTCCACCTATTTTCATCATATTGGCAGATTCCTAACAATTCTTAATAAACGGTTAATTTTCTTTTAAATCAAATATAGCATGATTAACCAATTCTTATCATTATCATCAACATCATCAAGTTCTGCTGATAACAGGGATTCCATTAACCTTGTCTCTCGTCATCCGTCCCTTTGGGTCATCACTCTTCGCAGGTCCTCTACGCAGCACCCAGTGTCCATTCAGAGCTGATAAGTATAATTTCTTGCTGGTTGGCCAACATAGGTTTGTCCATGTGTAGGAGTTCATGGGATAACGTCGTCCCTTCTCTTGCATTTCTTGTTTATCTGGGATGATTTGGGAGATGAGAGGTAAGTGGCCGTTTTGTAGGGTGATGCTTCCAGGATTTAGTTTTTTCTCCAAGTGTTTTGTTGAATTCCAGGTAGTGTAACCATATAGTAATACTGATATAACTACAGATTTATAAGAATTCCCGTTTTATTTTATTAGAGATTAGATTTTCATATGATCGATAACCTGTTAGTAGCAATCCATACCTTTCTTATGTGCCTGTTAACATTGCTTTCAGTAGATGAGATATTGCTCCCGAGGTATATGAACGACTAATTTCAGAAGCTTGCCATTTAATATGGAGATGATTCCATCTTGTTTAAAACACAAGAGGTCAATGTCTCCCGCTGCCAGCTCCAGAATATGCAGCAATGATTTGACTTGATGAAATATACAGGAAAGCCGATATTATTAGATATGATTTATCACCAAACTCTACAACATTAAAATTCTGCAACCAAAAATAAAATTGCAACAATACATATAAGAAGAGTGATTATGTTTGGACAGGAACATTTTCATGTATCTGGTTACAGAGTTTAAATGTTGTACAGTTTGATAAAAAATAATACTTATTGATTATCCATTTTGTTTGCGTAATGTTCAACTAGAAAGGACAAAATCCTGGTATCTTTAGTTTAGAAGATTAAATGTTATATTAAAACATTTTGAGGCGTACTTACTTATGAGCAATACTATAAGGATAGATAGATAGATAGATAGATAGATAGATAGATAGATTATTGTGATTTCCTCTTTTCAGCCTTTCTATCTCTTTTAACGTTTAGTCAAGTTGTTAATGCGTGATTGTCACTACGTAATAAAGGCTTATGATTAACTTGCACTGACCTGGGCGCAGATTCATTGAAACGAAACTGACAGATGAAGTAGGAGCAAGGGTGTTATGCTATTGTCTGACAATAAAGTTAGAAGTGAGTTGGGGAGAAACAGGTCTCACATGGTTAGTGTTGCTTGTCATTGTCTGACACCAGCCCAAGTGTTCACTGCAACGATTTTCAAGAAATAGGAAGCAGAGAACAAGGCGAAAATATAATTTAAAAGAAATGACGGACGTCATTATCTTTCTTAGGAAAAAGAAATTGTTACTTTCTTGAAACGATATTCGCTTATCCTGTTCCAGACATACACAGGAAACAAGACTAAAAATCAGAAGGAAAAATATGCAAGGGATTAATTAACCCCTTATCTACAACCTGTGTGGGTTTAAAATGTACCCCAACAACCAGGAGTATGGGCATGAAAAACAATTTCTGTACCTTTTGCATATTGGAACAATCGAAACATGATATTTTAACTTATGAATAATACAATGGGAATTTTTGTTTGAATTTCTGAAATGAAAAATTACCATTAAATGCAGTACTTACCCTATTACGTATGGATTGTAATTGTTAAAAAATAAAAAATAAAAGACGTAGAATCACTTTTATCTAATCTTCGGATAATCAAATTTATTTAAAGAATAGTTTTATTTGGTTTTATCGTTTCTTTACAACAGGTTACTGCTTGATTTGCACCGGACGTAGCGTACAGAAAATGTCTCTGGGCTCGTTTGCACATTTGAGATACTTTCCAAAACCCCTAAAGATTATTTTGTCTTTTTATTTTATGTAAAGTAGTTTGATATTTATGGATAAAGCTATGTCAATAATAATGATAACTGATATTCACTAGACAATTGTTACATGTTTTTTACAGTTACTAAAATGGATTTTTGATTTGAATTATACTAATTTCATCGGGATAATCATATTGAACATCAAACATTCAAATGAATAACTTTATTGAACATTAAACAACTGTCATAAAATGTTATATAGAAAACATTGATTATAATTGCGTATTATTTATAAGCATTGCTAATATAGCTCTATTGTAAATATTGAATCCCTCTGCATAAAATAAAACATAAGAATTGTAAAAAGGAAGTATCTATATATTTATTATATTATAATTATCATCATTATATATATATATATATATATATTGATAGTCTCTAAGAAAAGTGAATACTTTCTTGCGCATAGGACCCACTGTTAAAGATGGTGCCGGAATAGATCAAGAAATACAAACACGTATAGGCAAAATCAGTTCAACCTTTGAAAGCCTTTACCATCGCTTGTAGAGGGCAAATGACGTATTTCTTAGAGTCATTTTCTTAAATATCTATAAGTCCATGGTTATCACCCTTCTCCTCAACTACACTGACTTTTGGAAACGTTATCGCAACCGTATAAACGAACTTGATACGTACCACATGAACTGTTTATGCCAGATATTAAGAATAAAGTGAAATGACAAAATCAGAAACGTCTATATTCTAAGGAATTGCAACATTTCTTGCGTGGAAAAAATTTCTAATTAAAATCCTCATGAAGTGGGTAGGTCACCTGATATATATATATCATCAACATCATCAAGTTGCTCTAATAGCAAATAATTCCCTGACCCTCTCTCTCTCTCTCTCTCTCTCTGTCTCTCGTCATCCGTCCCTATCAGCCAACATTGGTGCGTCCATATATAGGAGTCCAACGGAGGACGTCCCTTAGTAGTGTCCCGTATGTCTTGTTCGTTTTACTTGGATGTTTTTTTAGAGAGATCGTATAGTTGGAGTTTTTGGGATGTTGCTTCCTGAATTTGCTCAAAACACCTCGTAAGCTTCTTGTGTATTTCTCACCTAGTTTTTTTTCCATGCGTTTTGTTAGCATCCATGTGGTGCATCTATACAGTAGTATTGATGCAGCCACAGCTTGGAAAAATCTCATTTTATTTTGTCGGAGACATCAGATTTCCATATGATCAATAACCTGTCAATAGCACTTCACGCTTTCACAAGGCGTATGTTGAAATTATTTCCAGTCGATGAGATATTGCTGCCGAAGTATGTGAACTTGTCCACTAATTTTATCGGCCTGCCACTTAAAGTAGTTAAAAATGGTTCGTTCTTGCTTAAAACATATGAATTCTATTTTATTTGCATTCAGCTAGAAGCTAATAGCTCCTGCTACTTGCTACAGAATATGCAGCAGGGATTCGGTTCGGGCAAGTGATTTTGCGAGAAGTGCTAGATAATCTACGTAGTCTGCGTCTGTGACTGTTTCTGCTGGATATTGTCTGCCTCTTGCTATTTTTATTGCAAAGCCATTTTCTTTTATTTGATTTATCGACGTTCGAATTTGGTAATCAAGCCAAAATATAAACATATGGTGCTAATGTATCCCCTTGAAAGACTCCAGCAACACTGTCGAAGAAATTGGTGTCGCCATCAGGTGAGCGAATCGTTGCTGTTATGTTTTTGTATAGCATGGGTATGGCTGAAACAGTTTCTTTACGAAGACCACATGCTAGTAGTATTTGCTACATCTTTCCTCCGAATTTGGAATCAAATACTTGGGAGAAATCTGCAAACAATAGTGTTGTCTCAATGTTTTTGCACGTACTCCTTCGATTCATCATCTATTCATCAAATATGCATATATATTCATACATATAAATATATATATTAACGTGATTACTGGCTATCGGTTTGACGTAATTACAGGTTATCTTTCTTTGGCTTGTCACAGGATAATAATTATGAAGACATAGAGAGAGGTATTCATGTTGTACTAACGATGACTACTATAATACCCTGATGTACAAATGTTCCCTTACGATTTTTTCATCGATCCACCTTTCACTAGAAAGAATCCCATGCCAATGGAGGTGTGGTGACGTATGCAGACTTGAACGGTTCTAAGTATGCAGTTACATGCCTACTCATGGACGACAAAAGTATTATCATAACATCGTTGTTGTGTCCTCTTGTAATAGAGATTTGCCCCAGTGTAGACTCTTGTGTTTGTGCAGCTCTATTTAGGGGAGTAATGACGGAGAAATGTAAACTAAACTATTCAATTATTTGAACCTTAGCCCGTTATATATATATATATATATATATATATATATATATTCGAAAAGAATAAGAAATGAAGGAATGAAAACTGATATTCATTGTTACATTTTCAATTTGGCATTAATATTTAACTCAACTCATAAGAATAAAATGTGTGTGTGTGTGTGTGTGTGTGTGTGTGTGTGTGTGTGTGTGTGTGTGTGTGTTCTCAATGGATTAAAAAGAAATTCCTAATTTTCATAAAATTTGGTAGCACAAATGCAGTTGAGTCCTGAGGATTTTTTGACAAAAATTGATACCTATTCTCCCTAAAAATATTAAGGGTCAAAAACTCCCAGCAGACCAATGAAATGTATGAATTGTTTTACGTTGCTATTGCTGCTCTAAATATGCATGAAGAGCCTAAATAAAATAGAAAGTTTTTTCAGAAAGTGTCTCAAAATTCAGGTAAGACTCATGTAATGTTAAGTTCTTTAAAAATAATTCCTTAGTCATTTTTAAAAGAAATTTACTCTTTGATATTTGCCTAGTCTTCGAAGTATTGATTTACAGAATGTGACGATAAAATTATCAATTTTCAATCTATGAGAGTCTTTTATTCTGTGTGAAAGTATATTATGAGTTTTTAATGGGACCAAATTCTAAATTTGTCAAAACAGGTTGCTTTTCCATAGAAATTTCAATTTGAAACAAAAAGAAAAACAACAAAATGGACAAGCAAAAAGAGATTTCAATCTGACAGATCTTTGCGGAATCTTTCTTCAAAGTAATTATATATAAGGAATATGACGATTAGATAAAAATCAAGGTTTTCAGACTTGGACATTTCTTTAAACGGATATTTTCCGTTTCTCTCTTTTTTTATTTTAATTTTTTTTTTCTAAAGTTTATTTAAAATAGGACCAAAGCAAAAACATAATGAACAGACATAAGAGGTTTCAAACCGCCTCTCCACAGCTTATTTAGATACATATTAATTTCTGAGTTCATATACATTGGCTTGAAAATACAAAGAAAAACAAGATTTAGTTGTGAAGTAATGCCGGGGCATGGTAATGATGTTTTAGTCCGAAAAACATGTCTGACCCCAAAATCAGCATTACATGAAAGATGTGCATGAAATTATATATATATATATATATATATATAAAGAGAGAGAGAGAGAGAGGGGGGGAACAAGGGGGAAAATTAGGATAAAAGCCCGCGTTGGAATTATTCTTATTTCGCTGAAGTCTTTCTTTCTTTCTTTCTCTCTCTCTCTCTCTCTCTCTCTCTCTCTCTCTCTCTCACTCTCTCTCTTTCTTTCTTTCTGCATTTTTGGAATTTTCTTCTTCTTCTTCTTCTTCTTCTTCTTCTTCTTCTTCTTCTTCTTCTTCTTCTTCTTCTTCTTCTTCTGTCCTTGGGAATGTGTTGCGCATCTCTGGTGAAGCGAACTGAGTTTCCTAATTCAATTTTGCTGCAAATCTGCTGCTAATTTCCTGTTGGGTGGTATGGTGTTCTATCTTTCCACAGATCAGAAGACTTAGCGAAAAGAAAAAAAAAGGCCTATCTAAATTTTTGCAAAACTGACATACAGGAAGGACACGAATGGCGATGAAACACAGCCCACGAAATTCAAACCCAATCTCCCAGACCCACATATCCTTCTTCTATTCATAGAGGACCTCGGTGCCTGCTCGATCCAATCCTCCTGTCTCTCTTTACTGTTTCTTTTGTTGTTTTTTTCGGGGATTGGGTATGTGTCAACAACGTAAGGAAATTAAAAGAAGTTAAATTAAAGAAAAATCAGACCGGCACACGCGTGGCTTCTAAGATAAATAAGCTCTGAAAGTTTTCCACATGTTTTGAAATCTTCCTATTTTGGACTCAAAAGCTAGACTTGGGGAAAAAACAAAATCTATTTGAAACCTTTGCAAATACTTAACTACATTCGTCCTCATAATTTGGTATGTGTCACGCTAAACAGGAGAAGAAATAGATAGAATCAGTTTAGTGAAACGTAACCTTATGCAGATGCACATATACTTTTTCTTCGCATATTAGCAGATTAATCCGATAACGAAATTAATCCTCATCACACCCCTTACGACTTCATCGTGAGTCTGGTTTCAGTGAATCCATCGCTATACCATTACACTGAGGCCTGTGTATCAATCATCACCGGAAGGGAATGTAATTTTTGTCTATGCCCGTGCGTACCCGTATGAGGTGCCCATATTTAACTGAAGATTTTATTGACTTACAAATCTTTGGTCCATGATAAGACATTCTTTATGTATTCATTTCTTTGCTACATATTGGAGCTACGTCAGCAAAATACCTATTACATAACAAACGAACACCAGCAGCGTTTCTGATAGGGCCATTTATATGTATTAACCAACCTCTCCACCACGTGCAGAATGTGACACAAGGTCAATTTTTAAGCAGAACACTACAGATTTGAATTCACTTTTCCTTTTCCTAGACTGGTTATAGAACTTTTTCTGCCCGACTATTTACCCATAGCTCTGAGAGAACATGTATCGATTCCTGGATCAAAATTTGAACTCTGCATTCCGATTTCTTACGACGATAACCGTTACATTAAACGCGCCTCTCCGGGTCTTTGTATGTGTGTGTGTGTGTGTGTGTGTGTGTGCGTGTGTGTGTGTGTGTGTGTGTGAAAGAGAGAGAGAGAGAGAGAGAGAGAGAGAGAGAGATGGAATAACTATTCATTCTCTCAGTCTCAGAGTCAAAGTTATTTTATATACATATCCTCGTCTCTACACTGCAATTATTCTCCTATTCATCGGGACTCTCAGCCCGAATCTTTGGTATCTCCATATTCTTTCAGCAAAATTTCACATTTTATAACAAATCTCTCTCGTTCCATATCATCAACCTACAATTTTTGTTTAGTGTTATACACACACACACACACACACACACACACACACACACACACACACACACACACACACACACACACACACACACACATATATATATATATATATATATATGTGTGTGTGTGTGTGTGTGTGTGTGTGTGTGTGTGTGTGTGTGTGTGTGTATTTGATAACTTCCAGTGGTTTCGCCACAACAGTTTCAAATAATTTCATTTTATTTTATTTCAAAAGCATTTCTTGTTCACTTTAATAGATGGATAGAATGAAAGGCTATCTATCTATCTATCTATCTATCTATCTCATCTTCCTACACTCGCCAGAAGATTCTCTTTCATCTATCATACATTTCTAACGTCTCTTTATCATTTCTCTTAAATTTCACGTAGTTATAAAGTTTCTTTCAAAAACTGAAATTTTCCGTTAGATTTAAGAACTGCACACGGAAATACGGTCCAGTTGATATTTTTCGTTCAATTTACGTTGAAATCTTACATCAAAGCGAGTCACATGATTTTCAACGCTTAACTTGTATATTTTAAGTATATTGGCTATTTCACAAGCAGTTATGTAACTACTATAGTGGGAGCCAAGGTGCGGTCGTTTCCTAATAGACGTTCTTCAAGAAAGGCTCCTTTGAAAAAAGTAAATAAAATAAGATAAACTCTTTATTTTTCCTGTACAGTAAATTTGGAATCTTATTTTTAGGAGCATTTTTTAGTTTATTGCATGGCACCCCCCCCCCATTTTTTCCTGGCTAAAAGCTTAAAAGTCCGTTACACACACATACACGCGCGTGCTCACACGTTCTTTGTTCTATTTAATAAACTGGGCGGAAGTTTTAAGCCAATCATTATATTATATAGGATCAAAAAGTGCCAAACTTTCTGAACTTAGTAAATTATTCGACCACCCTCCAATTCGATGTTATATAATGTATTGCTGACTGTTGTCGATGAAAACAAATAGTAACTTGTAACCTCTTCATAGATCCTGAACTATCAAACTTGAATTTATCTTTTTCATGTCACAATCTCAAATATATGTTAATGATGTATTTAGTGACACTAGTGGTGAAATAGGCACCAACGTGCATTTTTGACACCGGAACCTTGTGACATGTTAGCAATTTAGTACATCCTTTAAAAGTGAATATTCTACGTGTTTAATTTCAAATACAAAAGAAAAAGAAAGAAAGAATTGATTCAGAATTTGTTATGTATCCTGATGCGATTTTTATAAGCGCTAGCTCATAGATCGTAAATTATTTTAAAGTAAGATTTTATGCTAATCTCTACCAGCCTCAGCTGATCTAGTCGATCAAAGAGCATCACTAATCACTCTTTGCACACCCAATCATTTACAGTGTACATTTTTTGCGCGTGAATCACGTGTTTATTGTTCTTAAAATAAAAAGAACATAATATGCCAAAATTTTCGTTTATTTTCTTTTATCTTCAATTCTTGATCAATTAACGAAAGTATACTAATCTGGGTCATTTTAAAAGAAGGGATACTAAAAGTACAGTCGTCAAAATCCAGTGAAAAGCTATCATTGTGAAAAAAGGTTCCTTCAACTTAAACGTTCTTGATCCCAAAGGATAATAATGATAATAATAATGCAAAAACTTATTCATATTTTTGGTTTTAGTACTGTAGAATTTTGTAATAAATAATGGCTAATAATAGCTGTTTTGAGTATATCACGTTCCACATGAAATCATAAAATCCTTTAATGTTCGTTTGGGAAAAAAACTAGCCTTTTATTTTTAAAATTATTTTCTAAGGATGATATATATATATATATATATATATATATATATATATATATATATATATATATATATATATATATATATATATATAATCCTTAGAAAATAATTTTAAAAATAAAAGGCTAGTTTTTTTTTCAAAACAAACATTCAAGGATTTTATGATTTCATGTGGAACGTGATATACTCAAAACAATATATATATATATATATATATATATATATATATATATATATATATATATATAAATATATATATATATATATATATATATATATATATATATATATATATATATATATATATATGCACACGCACACATACACAGACAGACATGTATAGATTTATTGTTCCCATAAAGTCAAGTTCTGGTTTGACCATCATAAGTATTTCAAAAGAAAGATCCCCAAAAATAAAGATCCTTCAAAGTGATCTAAGTGAGGAGGTATATTTGAGAAAAATACGGCACCGAACAACAAAAATCATCTTCTTGATTACCTACTTGCAAATCATTACATAAACAGATCTGTTACATGTCAATTAGGTAAATTAGCGTTTGGACCATCAAATCAGACATTTCACAAACGTTTCTTTTTTCTTTTCTTTTTCTTTTACGTTTTTTTTTCAAGATATTTTGCTGGGTGTTCTAGTTACACATCTTCGTAACTGTCGAGTTGTAAGAGTAGTGAGTCGATTATTTGTTCTTTAAAGAATTGGTTTCTTTTTTTTCTTGTGAAAACATCATTATGTGGTTTCTCTCTCTTTTTTTTAATGTATTTTTTTTCTGTTTCTTCCTTTCATCCTGATCTTTCCAGTGCAGCGCTCCACACGTTTTCAAGTTTGCTTTTAAGCAGGAGCGATTTTCTTTTAAATCTTCTTGCATCTTTTATTTTTTACTTCAATCAGTTAATCGTATTTTTCTGTCTTTGTTATAAGATCCTTTTTTATCTATCATACATTTCTTATGTCTCTTCTATCAACCTATTCAACCAACGAGTCATCTATCTATCTATCTATCTATCTATCTATCTATTTTGGGGGTGTCCTCGTGGTGTAATGGTTAAAGCGATGAACTGCGGAATCGTAGTATGCGAGTTCGTACTCCAGTCGCGCTATTACGTTCACTTTCGGGCAAATACCCTTGGGAAAGGTATGAACCCCCTTATTCTCCCTCCAGCTATGGGTAAATAGTAGGACGGACTAGGTTCTTCAGCCTTGGTGAGGCAACTAGTCTAGGAGAAGGAAAACTCTGAATTAAAACCTGTTAAACTCCGCTTAAAAATTGACCTTGTGTCATATCCTGCCCGAGCGGAGGGGTTGGTAAATAGTATCTATCTATCTATCTATCCTTGCCAGAATAGCCTTCTTCACCCAACATATATTTCTTACGTCTCGACCTATTCTGCTAAGGATTATCTATCTATCTATCTCACTCTTTCGCCTTTGTAAGAAGTACTGTTATCATCTATCACATTTTTACGTCTCTATGTACATATTCAGCTAACACGCCTAGTGTATGTATGTATGTATGTATCAGTTTTCTTTGAAGTGAGCCCTCGCCCTTTTCCATTTCTTTCTCTTTTCATTTTGACTGTTCTTTTTTTGTCTTCATCTATTTGCCAAAAATCTACCATTTACAATTTACTTATTTTAGACCAAATGGTATTTTATTTTCTATTCATTTATTGAATAAAATCGAAACGAGCTTATTTGTTTCCACCCGCAAATACAAATAAACAAAAAATACCTCCCTAAGCAAAGCAATTAAAACGATCAATAATAATAATAATAATAAATGATGAATCCCCAAATCTCGGCTAGCAGACCAGACTTTGTTGAACTAAAGAAGAAGAAATGAATTTTAAAATAAAGGAAAGCCAAAAACTCGAAAAATATCTGGTTTTTGCCAGAGTGCGAGATAAATTTGTCAGTCATACCAATCATAGTTGAAGCACTTGAAACAATCTCCAAGGACCTAGAAAAGTTACTCAGGGAACTAGAAATCCAATTGCGATTATCCAGAACAAAAAACCGCTGATGTGGAAATGGAAATTGGCAGAATATTAAAAATGAAAAGTAAAACAGTGCCAGTAGTTGTGAAAAAATGGTCGATGGTTTTGTTAACATCTTACCTGAACACTGAAAATTATCTGGGATTTTGAAATAAAAAAATGACTCACCCAATTCCAGAAAGAAGAACAAACTTTGTCAGGGTTAACAAGAAGAAAAGAAGTTGCAAATTGGTCAAGTTCACCATTCCAGTCGGCAACAGAGTGAAAGTAAAGGAAAGCGAACAACTGGATGAATCACTCGACCTTGCCTCAGTTTTGAAAAAATAAACAAAAAAGGAAAAAACAACAACAATGGATTATATAAGTGACTGAACCCTTAAAACAATCGAAAAAAAAAAACAGTTATGGACGGAGCCCTTAAAATAATCGAAAAAAAACCTAAAAAGGGAACATAGAAAAGCAGTTGAGCTGGAGATCTGACGAAGAAATGAAATCGCCAAGGGGACAGAAATGTTATGATTGAGAATACTGGGAAGAGTCCTGGTAAACTGGTGAGATTTGCTGTCATTGGAATTCTAGTGAAAGCTGCAAGTTAGCATTGGTGCGAAAACTCTCAAAGAGTAAAATAGTGTCACAACTACACTGAAATATCTTGTAGATATTCCAGTGTAGGTGTCTCACTATTACACTATTTTACAAAATCAAACGACCCAGGTGAGGAATGAGCAATGACCATCGTTTGAGACTAATTGACATAGAAGTTCAATCTGCAGCATCATTATAGGAAAATCAGCCAAAACTTTTCTTTCCAGACATTTTAAACCGATTAAACTTAACCACAGAAAAGTTATCAATGAAGATAGAAAAAAAAGCATTGATACCTTGATAAAATATAAAGAAAGATTTACACGCCTTGTTTAAGGGTGTCCTTTATTAGGCTTAGCTTGGACACAAGATCAGAAGAATGGGGCAACAAGTGAGAACCAAATTCATAATAGTCTGCTAGCATTAAAAAAAAGCTTACCTTAGGCTCTAAGCATGGAGTAACTAGTAAAGCTCGTACTCACCTCAAGGAAGTACCTTCGCATTGATTGGTTGGTTTCTTTGTTTAATTGCATATAAACCTTCGTAGGTTATCTAATGTCAAAACCGTTCTTAGACAAGGACAGTAATGGTACTATTTAACCCATGGCTTGGGAGGATAAGAGAGTTCATGTCATTCTCGAGAGTATTAGTCTGAAAGTGAATGTAATTGTGCGACTGGATTTCGAACTTGCTTACTACGATGTTGCAGTTCAGCTCGCTAGTCGCTACGCCACAGAGACTCCTCTCCCCTTGTTTTGAGGGAAAGTCAACATGACAAGCCCCTTACAAACGGCCTCTCAGCTGTTGCACAGATTTGGTCGCAACTGGAATAATAGCGACGCCCTACAAATCTAGAAGAGAGAATTACAAATAAGGGCGGTAATTTCACTGGTTCTGATATCTTCTATCATTTCTTTTTCTCTCCTGATATATATATATATATATATATATATATATATATATATATATATATATATATATATATATATATATATATATATATATATATATGTGGAGGCGTTCGTGGTGTCATGGTTACCGTCATCGGAAGCGTACTCGTAGACTCGAGTTCAAAATCTGAACGAAACTGTTTTTCTTGGAAACCTCATCAACCTTGGTATGGCAACGGGTATAGGAGAAGGAAAACTCTGATTTCAAATCCGTTAAACTCCACTTAAAATTGCCTTCGTGTTGCATCCTGCTAATGCAGAGGGGTAGGTAAATATGTATATATTTACATACATATATATGTACACACACATACACACGCACACACAAGTTTTTCTCAGTGAGGATACGAAATTGGAAATATTAAATAATTGGAGTACAAATATTTTTTATTAGATTTGGCCGGCACAATTGATCCAATGCAACGCCCACTTAAATAAGTTGAGAGTAACGTGAGATGATAAAAAATGCAAAAACGAAGGGAATAATATGAAAGAAAAAAATAATAAAGATTGAATATTGGTTTTAGGTCACCGACTAACAAATGAATAGTTGACGAAATGCCAAAATTAAAATGACATTACCTGGCCCTAGAATAATTAAGTCGATCTGTAAGCAAAACTGATACACTTTGTTGATATCGAAAAGAAAATAAAGTCTTATAAAACTAACAAAAGACAAATTTGTAAACAAACGATATTTTGTTATTCTGATGATTCGATTTTTTTCCTTTTATTCTCTTGTTGGGATTCAGAAGCACGTTTCTGTTCGCTGTGAGAACAAACGATTTGCCACATAACGCCATTTACTAATCTCAACTGGAACATCATTCAGCACAGAGCTTGAAACTTGACCTCGTTCTCACTTCCGCTGTTCAACCTTTTTATCTAAATTGGAGCGTGATATTTTTCGTAGCGGTTATTCGAAAGGATTGTGTGAATATCAACAACGATCAACTTGCAATTGATTTCTATTTGCTTGAAGTAACTTACCAATGAGTTATTTCAATGCAGTGAGTGCTGTCAATTTTTTTCCAAAAATAGAGTCGGCATAACTTCTTACAGCACATGCATATATTCTTCAAGTGTATAAAATTTAAAGAAGTGATCATTCTAATTGTCTTAAAATAATATGGAAACAACATCACCGATACTACATCGGATATTTCATGAAGAATTACAAAATGTTGGATATTTAAAAAATAGATCTCTATATGCGTGCGTGCGTATGAAGCTGTTTGAAGAAAAGTTTGTCTGCACATACCAATTGTTAATAAGTAGTCACCAATCTAAGTACTGAACTTATATAACTTGCTTAGCTTCGGTCATCTGGCCTGAACCGGTGCTTTTCACGTACTCGAACTTAGCGTAGATTAGATTTGGTTCAAAATCACGTATGGGGTCATTTTGGAGCCTCTGTACTAAATCATGTATGTAATCTATATGTGTGTGAGTAATCATTACGTTATTTATGAATGAGGGATATATATTCATGGTAAATAAATCATATGTAGGGATTCATCCTGTGAGGTTTGAACTCACTATTCAATAGCAATAGGACAACGAGATTGACTAATATTTCACCACAACAGAATTCCCCGACTTGATTTATTTTGTTTGTCTGTCAAAATGACTTATATCTTTTGCCGAGTTTTAAAAAAAAAAGAAACTGTATTTGAAAAAATACGCGGGAGGAGCCAAACATGCGGCACAGTTAAAAAATTCACATTAAAAAGTAGCTTCGGAACGAGAAGACATTCCTTATAGCGAAGTCTTTTAAAGAAACTGTTGTTTCATATGAATTTATTTGAGCTTTAAGTACTTTGCATTAAAGATTTTCATTTATTTTCATCATGAAAGAATCTCTGGATGGACAATTATATGATGTATATATCGATCCAACCCCTTCGCGATGCGCAGGATACGACACAAGGTCAATCTATAAGCGGAGGACAAGCTTTTTTGAATTCTTTAAGACAGGTAGCCTTACAAAGGCTAAAGAACCCACTTTGCCCTACTATTTAGCTGGGGATCCATAGATGAATCCATGCCTTTCCCAAAGACATTAATGCGTAGTGAAACGCAAACAGCTGCGTCCCAGACTTGATCTTTGGTCGTTGGTTCCATTTCCTTTAATGATAAGGATTACACTAAACACGAAAATTATATGATGTATGTGTTCTTCTTGTTGAAGACAGACCCGAACTTGAAACTGTTTCATTGCATGCCAAAGAGAAATAGTTAGTGGAACATGAAAGTGATAGTGATACGGATTGCAATTTGTATCCTTGGAACGGTCTCTGAAAGCCTGGAAAAGAGGTAGGAGGGACTGAAGATCAAAGGAATATTCGAGAATATCACAGTAAAAATCAACTAGAATATTCAGTAGAGTCCTGGAGACCAGAGGAGATTTGCAGAATTCGAGAAAAAAAAACACCAATTATATATGGTATGAAAAACTCGCAAAGAATATAACAACAACAACAACAACAACAAATTACTGAATTTAATAATATCGTTATTAAATATTTTGTATCTTCTTGCTATCTGTTCAGGAGGCATTTTTATTGGTTATATGGAATTTTCCTCGGAAGCATACAACAGGAAATTATGTTGAATTATTGGACAATATGCAATATAGTTGATCTGTAAAGAGCTTGTAGAATATCTTTTGAAATTCTCATTTCACTTCCTCATCTCAATTTTTCCCATCTATTCTGAGTAAGATAAGTGATGAGAGAGAAGAAGGGTTCCACCAATACTATTTGGTGATAGAAACTAGATACCAATGGCGCTTCAACACAAATATATGTGATTACTGTCGGTTTTTACATCGGGAGATCAACACAGAATAAATGTCTCAAACACTTTTTCTAACACTATTGACCAATGCTTAAGTTGAATGTAGAAAGAACATATTTTTATTACTTAATAGAATTTTTTCTTTTTAAAATTCTTATTTTTTAAATAAATGTAAATATGAGAACATGATGTAATTAAGTCTGAGTCTGAATAATCAAGTTTGCTTTCTATCTGATGATATACCATATATGGCCCGGGGGAGTAAAATTGTGTATATAATACTTAAATGCTAATAACATAAACCGAGGCATGATGGCTAAATCACGACTTAAGATTTGGAATTATCGACCTAAATTCAGTAAAGAAGGGAACATTGCTGTAGTATTGAAGAGAAATGTTCTCGATGGTAAATCATCCTATTATTTATATATTAATTATTTCAATTGAATATTCTAATGTTTTTTACAATCCTTTGTTTTGGCTTCTTCAAATTTACCGTTTGAATAAGCTGGGATTTGAATCAAATATATCAAAAGAAGAGTTTTTTTACTAATTCCTGTGGTAGGTTTGAATTTACTCGAGAAGAGTTATAATGGGTTGAGTCATAAACAAGTTGCAACGACACATTTCAAATTTCCAATGTTTTAAACACAACCGGAAACCACCTGATTAAAAGTGCCTTCATCAGTTATTCTTATTTCAATAGTGAAATTGCATATCATAATGTAATCTGATATCATATCTCTAAAATGGAGGAACTGAAAGTGCATATTTATCAAGTAAACTTTTGAGAGTTTACGTATAACAAAAACGCTACAGAAACAGCTAAGAAAATTTCTAGTGTTCATCATATTTACCAACCCCTCCGCTCGGGCAGGATATGATACACGGTCAATTTTTAAGCGGAGTTTAGCAGGTTTGAATTCAGAGTTTTCCTTCTCCTAGTCTAGTTGCCTCACCAAGGCTGAAGAACCTAATCTGTCCTACTATCTACCCATAGCTGGAGGGAGAATAAGGGGGTTCATACCTTTCCCAAGGGTATTAGTGCTATGTGAAATGCAATCAGTCTCGTCCAGGATTTGAACTCGTATCGTCGTGTCTAATTCCTACGACGATAACCATTACACCACGGGCACCTCCACAAAATTTCTAGAGTTCATGGCCAACGTACCATTACTGACTGTCAAGTCTGAAAATTGTTTTCAACGGTTCATTTTGACGATATTTTATTGAGAGATGAACCTAGTTTAGGATGCTCATCAGATCTCGATGAAGATGCTTACAGAGAGTTGGTGGAATGCAATCTTTGCAAAAGAACTCGAAAATTAGATCTTGACCCAAATACATCCAAATCAACATCGCCGTTTGAAAAAGATTACAAAAGTTATTATGAAAATCTAAGAAAACACCCAGCACTCGTCAATAGGAGAAACGTTGTGCTTCTCTTTAATAATGCAAGATACATTTAGCAAACATCACACAGGAAAAAATATTGGATTTTAGCTGGTCCGTTCGACCTTATCTGACATATTCACCAGACCTTGAACCAAGTGATATCCATCTTTCCGTTCTCTATAAAATGCTCTAAATGACATTCTTTTCAAGAATTCTTTTCAATACGAACAGGTGCAAACATTTATGGAAGACTTCTTTAGCTCGAAATCAGCTGGAGTTTTAGAAATCAACAAGCAAACTGATAACGGGCAAGAGATGATTCAAAATAATGGGGAATAACTGAAATGTTGAAATTAACTGATTGTACATTGTTAAATTATTTATTAATAGGTTATAATTTGATAAAATAAAAATTATTCATGACTCAACCCAATAGTTATGATTTATACTGTTCTTTTCTTTAATAAATATTCATTCGGGCTTTATTATTTCAGAATATAAGACAATTGGCATTTAAAACAAAAATATCAGTAAAAAAAAAGTAAAGAAATGCTGTTTTGGAAACCATTAAAGAAAACTAACTCATAAACGATGTCCGCCATTTATACAAATTATGAACAAGGCGTCCTCAAAATGATAAGCATGATTATTTGAAGCCATTAAAATAGTGAAGCGGCCTGATAAGAATCATCATGGCGTCGAGTTTTCTTTTTTTATTTTATTTATGAATAACGTGATAAGAAAACGGAAGGAGAAAGGCAAAGAGAAAAAAAAAATTTTTCTCTTGAATCTGCACCAATTTTCCCTTTTAGCAAAAAGATTTTTTTTCTTTCTATCTTTCGTATTATATTTTACTTATTAATTTCTATTTGAAATCATTTAATTTCCTCTTCTAGAAATACTACAATCTCGCTTTTATCACTGTTTTCTTTCCATTCTTTTTTGCTTCCATATTCACATCTTCCACTTTCACTTCAAGATTTGCCCCTCCACCTCCTCCACAACTTCCTTGGATTCAACCTTATTTTTATACTAGTGGTATAATCGTGGGACTGAAAACTACAAGAACCTAAAGAAAAGCGTTATGACATAGGCAAAACTAATCAGGATTTATAGAATTATCGACAAACGAAAATTAATTTAAATCCGTATCTTCAATGTGGAAATATCATCTTTTTTAAAAATGAAGAACATGACCGCAAAGATAAGAAGGCAGAATTCGCGTGCATGCAAATTTCATTATACAATACTTGTCACGTATAGGGGGTGTCCTCGTGGTGTAATGGTTAAAGCGATGGACTGCAGAATCGTAGTAAGCGAGTTCGTACTCCAGTCGCGCTATTACGTTCACATTCGGTCAAATACCCTTGGGAAAGGTATGAACCCCCTTATCCTCCCAGCTATGGGTTAAATAGTACTACTACTGTTCTTCTAGGAGAATAGCTTTGGCATTAAATAACCTATAAAGGTTGATATGCCATTAAACAAAGAAACCAAACCAAACCAAACCTAGTCACGTATAAACACTGTATTCAGAGAAAAGCGGATTCAGCAGTTGAAATATTTGCCTCATGCAGTAGCTTTATTCAAGCATCTATTCCTTTGTTTCGGGTCAGCATTGTCATTTTTCTAAGAGAAACGAGAGTTCGTTGTTATGACTTGTGATGACGCATGTAAATCCAACAAATGGGTTGAAAATACATAAACGCTTTGTTGTAGAATTATCAAATTTAGTTGGCTCATGGTAAGATTTTTACTAAAAAAGTAAATACAACTTGTCAAAAAAAAACAAAAACAAACAAACAAACGCTTGAACAGTTTTTAAAATCACTGAGTGTCCTAGATATGACAGTAAATGGTGGAACTCCAGTTCTGAAGAGAAGAGAAGAGTAGAGTACATCATCGCCATTAATCCCAGGTTCACTGTGAGCCAGAGTGGAAGTATCTATTTAATCATTTTCTTAAAAACCATTTCAGTAAGAGAAAAAAATGAATTCCGACTCGTTTAAAATAAATGTGACCAACAAACAATTGATTTAACAAATTATATATATATATATATACATAAACATATATGTATACATGCATATATATATATATACATATTATATATACATATATTTACACGTATATATACACATATATACATACACATATACATATATACATATACATACATGAAAATATACCTATATATACATATATATACATATATACATATATAGACCAATATATATATATATATATATATATATATATACGTATATATATATTTATTTAAAAATACATATTTATATAGATATATACATATATATAACCGTATATGTATACACACATATATATATACATATATATACATACATCTTTATATTCATATACACGTATACATACACACACACACACACACACACAACCACACACACACACACACACATATATATATATATAGACATATATACATACATATATATACATAATATATAAACATATATATATATACGTACATATATACATACATATATATACATATATATACATACATATACATACACATACATACATATATATCGTATATTTATATATACATACATCTATATATGCATACACATATATATACATGCATATATACATATACACACATATACATACATATATCTATGCATATACATACATACATACATTCATACATATACATACGTACATATACATATATATATATACATATATACAGATATATACCTATATATCATCATCATTATCATGTCGTGCCGCTAGCACGGATATCCCTGGCCCTCTCACGCCACTTCTCCCTATCATTCACACATATATATATACAGATATATACATATATGTACATATATACATATACACGTACATGTATATATACACATATATATATATATATATATATATATATATATATATACATGCACACATATACGCATTCATCTATATATTTATATACATATATATGTACATACATACATACATATACACACACACATACATATATATACATATATCTATACATATATATATATACATATGTATATTCATATATATATATACATACATATACACGTATATACATACACATATATACATACATATATATATACATACATATATACATATATATACATATGTATATTCATATATATATATATATACATATATACATACACATACATACATACATATATATACATACATACCTATATATATATATATATACATACATAAACACATACATACATACATACATACATACATACATATATAAACCAGATTCGGCAATCAATAATAACTAAACCACATCTCTCTCTCTCTCTCTCTCTCTCTCTCTCCCCTCTCTCTCACTCCACACACACACACACACACACATATATATATATATATATATATATATATATATATATATATATATATCAGAGGCGACTTTAGGGAACCAATGTTATTCATGATCATATATTCAACATAATTTACTAGACGTATATTTTTGAAATAAGAAGAATTTTTACCATCCAACTAAATTTTGTTTCTAAATACAATTCATCAAATCTCATCGCCTGGCTTACAATACTGGACATTTTACCATTCTACAAAAAACAAAACACTGTTTATTTCTACTATATTTTTCTAGCGCCCGTCTCAGTAACTACTAGAATCTTTGATTTATCCGCCTGATATCTGGGTCAGCGGATCGGATCACGGACCAACATTCGTCCACAATCACAGAGACCCCCACACACAAGCACATACAGAACTCAAACGGAGCTCGAATCTTTTGGGCTTGACGTCATATTATTAAATTTCCCAAGCATAACATAATTAACAGAGAAAATATTTTGTCAAAATTTAGCTGTTAATTTGAAACAAATCTTTTTTGAGAAACGAGGAGTGAAACACATAAGAGATTTTTAAAGATCATTTTTATTATTTCATCCAAAAATGTATTTGTCTAAGTCATGCTGAAAGGATTTAGTTTGTTTTTTAAGGCTGATTTTCATGGACCCGATATAACTTATTTTATTTCTTTGCATTACATTATTATGAACCCTGTCAGGAAAATTAATAATATTTTATATGCATGAAAATAAAAGAAAGTTATAAAAATTAGTGTGTTAAAATAATTATCACGATGGTTTGTGTGAAGACGTTTAGTCGTAGCAATCTCAAAAACGAATGACTTGTTCTGAGAGAATTTATTTTGCTTCGAAATCGATAGACTTCAGTGAATAGCTCTTCGGGCTTAACCCGAAAATCCCTATCTCTGGTGTCGCCACTGAAATTATATATATATGTATATATATATATATATATATATATATATATGTGTGTGTGTATGTATGTATGTATGTATGTGGTGTGTGTGTGTGTGTGTGTGTGTGTGTGTGTGTGTGTGTGTGTGTGTGTGTGTGTGTGTGAGATATTTATTTCCTTAAGACAAATTTGTTTCACACCTGTTATCATTACCAGCTGAATGAAATCAGTTTACATTTCTTCTTTTTAACTCAACTGATAATCAATAAAAGGTATGAAACAAATTTTTTTGAGGAAATAAACCACACACACCCCCCTGCACACACACACACACACACACACACACACACACTCACACATATATATATATATATATATACAAAGTAAAAGACGGAGTCGATATGTGCCTGTTTGATGTTACTAGATATTGTGATAAAAATAATCAATTTTTGGATACATTCTGATGTATTAACGACTGTATCATCAGAGGCAGGGTTAGCGCAAATTTTATCGTCATAGAGAATAGATTCTATGTCCTAAGGAAAGGTATGAATGGATCTTTTCAAACCTCTGCACTCACTAAAAAAGTGGCAATGGATATCCATGTAGGTAATCTTGATTTCCATTAAGGGCCTTGTATTCTCTTTTATTGTCTTTTTGGGAAAATAAAAACAGCTCTTAATTTAGATTTGACAAGAACAAAATAGTATTCATAGATATTTCTTTACAACGAACGGTATTTGTTGCCTGCCCCACCGAACGGGCAAGTATGGCACAAGGCCTTTTTATGGTGGGTCCGGGTGCAGGGCCGTAGCCCACACGCATCCGGCAGTTTCCAAAAATTCCCTCGCCCCCGTCGGCATTCCCCTTTTTGGGGCGCCTCAGGCGCCAGGCGATAAACCCAACCCTCCCGAAGGAGGTAAAAGCCTGGGGGGAAGGCCCCCTGAGACCCAAGGATAATTTAAAAATCGCTTGCCTGGCGGCGAGCCTGTTTCTTTACAACGAGCATGCAATTGATATGCTTTAGAAAAAGTTTTATCTTAAACAATATTATGTCTCACAACAGTTGTTAAATTTGCATATTTTTCTTTAGATAAAGTTCTTTTATATCATTGGGACAACTTTATGGTGTAATGTTTAAAGCTGACAGAGGGAAAAAATGAAAATTTTAAAATTGCACCGGTTATGCTTTTGTATTTCTGCAGATAATACCAATGATGGGTAGAAATTTAAGAAGGCAAAAACAAGAAATAACAAATTATACTTCAAATGCATCTTTACAATGTTTGATACAAGGTTTGAACAATAAAAATGTTATATGGCACCTAAAGTACCAAAAAGAATATAAATGTAAACTCTATCTTAAATGCTCCCAAAATACTTCAAACGCAATCAGGATCACCCATTCTTGACGTCCAGGGCAAAAGCTAAATTAAAAGGTATAGTATTACTTTATTTACTTTTTCCAGTGAGAAAAACATATATGAATTAAAATCTCTAACAGTTTCAACTTTATAAAACTTGCGGAGTTCTGCACATAGGCCTCATTTTACTCACAGTACCTCCTGTTAATAAGTGGTTACTCATCTCAGTGCTAAACGAACCGATCACGACTAACTTACTTAAATTTTTGCTGATTATGTCACATGTACAGTCAAAGTTGAAAGCTCATGATCGTAGGAAGTTTTAACAGTTTAGCTGCGACAAATTGGTGCTACAAGTTGTCGAGGGGTTCTTAGTTGCAGAATAAAGAAGAAGAAAAAGAGAGAGAGGGCTGAACAGATTAAACTTGTTGCAAAACAGCAAGAGTGGACTACAAATTCACTGGTGACATACCCAGTAACGTTCCCTTACAGGGACTAAATATTGTGATCACAGACTTTATAACTGGGATTTTTAGGAATTTGACTGTTTTATTGTTTCATTAATACACCTTCTAATTTTTCATTAGTTTTTGGAATTTTCTATCGTCTCAAACATATGACAAGCACTGTCTTGGTACGTAGGGCTTAGGCAGCTACTCGTTTTGGCGGTATCTTACGCCAGTTCAGAATCTTATGTAGCTCAGAAGTCAGAAGTCAGACAGAAACAGAAGACGTTTCTCGGAGAAAGAAAATGAACAAAATTTTAATGGAATGTCATTTAGCTAAACTAAGTTCGGCACAAGAGCTAATGTATGGAGTATCCAGTGAGAATCGCACACAGTAACAAACGATCTGCTTAACGAGCCATCTAACTGTTATAGTAAGCGAATCACATTGATAGTGTGTAGAAAGAAACAGAGTGGCCGAAGAAAAGAAAAGGAAATTAATATTAAAGAGAAAAGAAAAGGTAAAAAAGAAACAAGAAAAAAGAGAACGAGACACAGACAATGATATATATATATATATATATATATATATATATATATATATATATATATATACACGTGGTCATTTCAATAAGTTTCCAGACTTTTTTGTACAGACATTTAAAATTGTCGTACACTCTTGAAAATTCAGTATGCTATTGCTATACATCTTATGAGATGACTCACCAATTTTTATGATTTCAGCTTCAAATGAACAGCTACAGCAGCAATTGGAATACAACCTACTAAAACCTGATTGTCACAGCTGGTGAATTTCAAAAATGCAATCTAGACCTGAGGACACTTTAGAAGAGCGATATGCAATAAAAATATGTTTTAAACTTGGAAAAATGCCACAGAAACGCGTGGAATGCTACAGACTGCTTTTCGATCATCTTGCATGAATCGAGCATCAGTTTTTGAGTGGCATAAGAGATTCAAGGAAGGCAGGGAGTCTCTGAGGGATGATAAGAGGTGTGGGGGGAGTTAGGAAGTCAATACACCACAGTTTATTGGCCAAAGGGTCAGGGTTACTATGTTGAGGTTTTAAAGGGAGTTTAGGGAGAGATTCCTTGGGAAGAGACCAGCACTCTTCAAATTGGGTCAGTGGCATTTCCACGAGGACAATGCACTTCATACTTGTCACAGACTATTTGACCAAGATGGGCATCAAGACACTTCCTCACCCTCCTTACAGTCCAGACCTTGCTCAGTGTGACTTATTCCCTCAGCTCAGAGGCAGTCGTTATGAGACAATTGAGGAGATGAAAGAGGCTGTGACGAAGGTCATTGACACGCTCACACAAGAGGACTTCCATGGGGTCTTCCAGAAGTTGTTGTAACGGCACAACAAGTGCATTGTAGTCGGAGGAGATTACTTCGAAGGGGACAAGAGTTTCATATGTGTACTGTCAATAAAAGTGCTCATACGAAAAAAGTCTGGAAACTTATTTAATGAGCCTCGTATATATATATATATATTTGGAGAGAGAGAGACAGAGAGGCAAATAGATAGAGACACACTGACAAACATACAGAGACAGAAACATATACGTGGAAATGTATGCGAATATATAAATGCAACAAAAATGGTATGGAGGAAAAGATTATTCGTGACAGGCAGAACGCGTGTGGGTGGGTTGCGCCTGAGGACTTTAGGTTGGCTGACGAGGAAGTGCCGCCTCCACTTGTCAAGTAAGAAGTCATTAATCTGAAGTGGATCAAAGGCAAGCACAGAATAAACTTCGGTTCGACCTCAAAAAAGGCAAAGCAATCAGAAGGAAATAGAAAAAAGAAAAAGAAACGCAAGACGCTGTCAGGTTTTATCCATCCGGATCATAGGCTAAGAAATTGTGTTGATTAGTGGGGGTAGGAAATTAATAATGATAATAATAATAATCAGTTCAGTATCGTTTGTAAGATACTCTGTATCCTTCTTATGATGTACAAGGTGAGGAACTGGGACATATGCATGATAGAACAAAGAAATTTATGACGATGTACAAGACGTTACTCCCAAGAAATGATATAGACAGAAAAGAAAGAGGAATAGGACTCACTCGCATTGATGCAGCAATTCTGGGATTTGAGGAATTTACAAGAGATTAAAGAAAGACTAACAACAGTAACCATTAACAGCAATGCTAATGGGAATAATCAAAGGACAAATAAGAAATCAACAAACATGATTGTTTCATCATTCAGAATATTCGGACTATTGTCTGCATCTTTATTGTTATATACATAACGTTTCGATCTATGCACCCTTCGGTCTCGTTCGGGTGTTTCTTCTCGAACTTCGGAGTGACTTCTAAACCTCATTTCTTTTTCAACCTATGAGATATTACTAATCAATATTAGGCATGATGTTTTTTTTACCTTTGCTCATATTGCAATTTATGTACTTATTTATGTGTAATACTGTAACTGCAATATTGTCTCTGATCTCTTGACACACACACACACACACACACACACACACACATGTATATATATATATATATATATATATATATATATATAAAGTGTGTGTGAGTGTGTGCGTGTGTGTGAGTGGGCAGCAGTATTTCATTTAAGCATGTTTGATTAAATAATAAAGACATTTTGCCAATATAATTTTATTAAGATCTTTTCAAGTTTCCTGATAAGTGTCTTGGTTTCAGGTTGGAATTGTTAGATGAAAGCACTCGGCATAATTTTGGTAAATTCATCTACCAATTCCAACTTAAAACCATGACACTTATCAGGAAACTTGAAAGTATCTCTATAAAATTATATAGACAAATTGTGTCTTTATTATTTGATATATACATATACATTGGGGTGAAATAAATATCCGTACATATGAAAATTTTTATGTTTTATATGTACAAATATTTATTTCACCCCACTGTACACACACACACACACATGTATATATATATATATATATATATATATATATATATATATATATATATATATATATATATATATATAACAATAAGTGCTTGACATAGATATGAAAATCACATATGCACTCCAAAACATCGCACAAGAACAATTCAAACCTCAGGAATTCCAGAACATTTACTTAATCATTACTTCGATTTGTGTCTTGTATCATAATCATGTAATGTCCTACATTTTGTGACTTTAAATTCAATGTTTTTTTAAATTTTTTTTCGTAAACCTATAAATGCTTGGCTCGATCAGTCGCTTACATGAATATGTATTTATTAAAGGTGGAAAAGAAAGCATTGGATTAACATACCGGAAATTTTAAGCATTAGCACCGGAGGTTTTACTGATGTTTTGATGGATTTAGAGGCAGGTGTTTTTGGCGACCGAACTATTCAAGGAGGAAATGGATTCTTACGCTCGGGTTAGATATTATTCTCACTACCTAGGTAATATCACCCTGTCTTTCTTCTACATATTTACAAAGTAATGAACAATTATGTTCATAAAGTAATTACATTTTATCAGATATAAAAACAATTGTAAACTAAATTTATTTAAACATCATAATAAAAAATGTAACAACTTTCACTTATAACTGCAGCCCAACAGTAAAGCAAATTTTTAATTTCATATTTATAGAAATCTGGGATTACCCCGGCATATATTTGAATGACTTGTCAACTTGTTTGTCCCAGTGACTCAAACAAATAAAAGTCTGGTGATTTGGAGGATATTTGGTTTCGGTTTCTTTGTTTAAAGGCATATCAAACTTTGTTGGTTATCTAATTTCAAAGCCATCCTTGTAGAAGAACAGCAATGACACTATTTAACCCATATTTGAGGGACATAAAAGGGTTCATAGCTTTCCCAATGATATTAGTTCGAAAGCGAACGTAATACCGCAACTAGAGTTCGAACTCGCTTACTTCGAGGCAGTAGTGCAGCTCTTTAACCATTACACCACAGAGACTCCCACTTTATCGAAGATGTGGAAAAACATCCCATCCTTACAACATCATCTTTTCCTGGGTTTGTTTGCGTTTTTTACGATTCCTTTCCAAAAACCAAAAGCGTTAAGAGAACCATAAATTTAAACTTAGCCCATCGCTGTTATTATACATATACAGTTCTGTTAAAAATATTTGAACAAAGTGACAATTCATTTTTAAACGCTTGTTTTTAAGACTGGAATATTACTCAAGAAAGACGAATCAAATTTTATTACACTCAACATAAGACATTTAGCCATGTTTTGAGGCTCTGAAAGCTAAATTTCTGAAATTCTTTTGATATAGAATTTTTATACGAAAAGATCAATTAAGTGTTTCGCTGTCATTAAATCTTGTTCCAAATCGATTAATGAGATTAAATAGGTGAGCCCAAACTTATATTTCGAATAGTTGTCAAACTTGTTAATTAGTAGAGAAAAATTGTTTAAAATCTTTAATTTCCAATGCTATTCTTTGATAATAAAGAGCAAATTTCATGTTTGTACAAATTCTTCCTTATGAGCAGCAAGAATTGAACTTATTACAAGGGTCGGCTGACCAAGATAATCAAATGGAAGAGATCAAATGAAGTTTATTTTTCATCATAGTTCTCCGTATGGTCTACTCTGTTCTTCCATTTGAGTTGCAGTGTTCGGCCTATTAACTTTTCAGACCACCCTCATATTCATTTATATTTGATCAAGCACAGAATCTGTTTTAGAATACACACATACACATACACACAGTGTGTGTGTGTGTGTGTGTGTGTGTGTGTGTGTGTGTGTGTGTGTGTGTGTGTGTGTGCGTAATAATAGTTCTATTATTTTTAACAAGTAGTTCATTTGTCAAGTTACCGAATATTTCCATTGTCTCACTTTTCCTTTCACGTTTCTTTCAAAACTTCTATTAGGTAATAAAACACCTCATTTTCCATGAAATTTGGGAATCCATTTCAAGTCTTAACTTCTATGAAACCAGGTACTATCTCGTGTTATATGGCGTGTTTTATTACCGGCCATTGCCAATAAGTACTATCAGACTAGATCTTCAATTACTGTTGGTTTGTCAAAACTCGACCAGGTTATTATTACATCTAGCTGCAATGAGTTTTAAGTGCAGGGGTGAATATTGAGGAAAGTCATTTTTAAGAATCGCCCAGCTCACTATGTTTATAAACATTTCATTCTTAATGACCGACAATTTATTGCATAATGTTGACTTTTGATAGTGAAAATTTCAAGAGGGTCGGTAAGCCATTTGCCTCCGTGTTGTCTTTTGATCAGCCATTTTTGCAAACATTTTTTTAAATAATGTCTCACGCAAAGCTTCTACTTCCAAGGAGTTCCGTTTCGCTGGGTCACAAAACTGCCGATGCGTCCCACCTCTTCGTTACAGTTGAGTCACAAGGACTTAAACCAAATATCAACAGATTTAAAATGCTCCTGCCATTTAAAAAAAAATCGTCTTTTGATGCCTCTTAGATGACTCAAAATAAATAAAACTAGGGTACGACATATATAAGTAATAAAGTGTATTTATGCAAGCTCACTGATATATTTGCAAAAAGAAATACTTCAAATCTATGACGAACGAAATACCTTTTAGCATTTTCATTCATTCTCTGATCAACGAACACTCGGATTTATCTTTTCCTGTTGGTCCAGTAAATTCCCCGGGAGTGGGAGACATGAGGTAGCAAACTCACCATGTCGGTGGTGATGCCGCAGTTTAAGTTGCCACTTTTGGGTTTGGATGAAGATTTTTCCTCCAACTTGACCAGTTTGTCTACCTACACATCTTAAGAGACCCATCTATTCTAATAATTCCTTATAACTGGGAGTAGAAGAGATGAATTTATACCTTTCCCCAAATAAAACGCAGTCTTGCGTAGAAATTGAAGTAGACGCGTCTATTTCATACGATACACCTCCTCATCTCTCTTACCTCTTCATTCTCTTTCTCTCTCTCTCTCTGCCACTTCTTTCTTTGTCACCTTGTCATCAGGACTTGGAATACACTGACTGCATTATCTACAGTCGTATAAGATCTCCTCTATGAGTCAAATAGATTTGCTTAAGATAATAAAATGTTTATCTGTTTAAAATGATTGTAAAGATAAAATTTTTACCGTATATAATGGGAGACCATGATGGTCAAACTGATATCAGCATAAAATAATCCAACAAAGGTTGATATGCCATAAAAACCAACCAACCAACCAACTAACCAACCAACCATCGTTTTGCAAATCTCAGTCGACATTTTTGGGATTCGTTGACTAGTTTGAAATTCGCACGCATAATTTCTGTTCCTTTTCAGTCATCCTGATTGATCGACAGACAACTTCAAGTTTTTTTTTCGACCATATTTTGACTTGTACCTAAACTATTTGGGAGGAAAAACCAAAAACCAAAAACAAAACAAGCATACTTGCTTTTAGTCACAGACTGCTAAGAGATGTTAAATACACATGCCTTTTGACTTTACAATAGATGTTGAGAGGAATCAGGTTCAAATTGATTTTATCATATTAGCAGTCACCTTAAGCAACGTTTCTTCATTTGCGTATAAAATTGCTCTTTCATTGTTTGCTTTCAATTTCACCGGAGTGGATGGGTATTGTTTTGAAACACAATCCCTTTCAAAAATTCCCTACGGTATTTTATATACAAAATAAATTACAACAATGAACAAAAGTTACACAGCTGATACAACACAAAGAAATGGAAATACACACGATTCAGTCATTTCAGGGACTGAATCGTGCGAGTGCTAAATACTGTTGTTTTTTTTTTCTGAGTAAAATATTAGCACATAGTTAAAGAAATTAATTTGTTTATAGAAATAACGATTTGTTTGTTTTAATGACATCTTTATTTCATAAATATCTTTATTTTCTTTTCTTTTTCCTTTTTTATCTTGATTCCCGAAGAGAACTAAACTCATTCGAAATGGATAGTTTTTGAGAGTTCTCTTCTCTTAAAAGAGGAATTCTCAGCAGTAGCCGTGTTAGTACTACTGTATATCTACACTACTTGAACACTAACGAAACGCTTGGAGAAAAAAGCCTGATGGTAACTACACAAAGATGTTGTGAGCTGTTTTGAACAAATCCTGTAAACAGCACCCTACAAAAAACACCTGTACGGTCACTTACCTCCCATCTCACAAATCATCCAAGTAAGACGAGCAAGATATATAGGGTTAAAAAAACGTACATTCATCGCCTTTTCGCGGGCACTGGATACCGTCTTGAGGACCTACCGATTGATACGGATGGTGAGAGGGAGACAAATCAACCCGTGCTGTCGGAACACCTTGATGATGTTGATCATCATCATCATCATTATAATGTTCTCTTTAATTCATACCTAGAAATTTTTAAAAATATGTCGACGTTCCGTTTAGCAACCGAACAACAGTTATTTTTCCGAATATTTGCAAGATAAATTCTATGAATAAGAATCGACTTAACATTGGATGCCTTTAAGCAATCTGATAAATTTATTTTAACGGATAGAAAGATTTTTTATGTAGTATAATTGAATCATTAAAAAATATATTTTGCTCTGATTTTGATCTCTTTGCTTATATCGTCGCTGTTAGATTTGCTGAAGTCGGATTGGGGCGTTAGTAGTATGTACGGCGTGACGTCTACTTGGCAACTGGACTCTTAACATGTTAAAGTGCGACTACGATTGCTGTACTGCTATTGGTGACCGCTTATGTATGCTCTCTATATATGTTGTATGGCCATATTTGCATAGCCCGTGTGTGTGCGTTTGAATATGCATATTCATAGGTTGGCGGTATCACTTCATCGAAACCTCCCCGAATAATATTCTTACACTGCCATACAGTCGCCTTTTATCATGTGTCTATAATTCACGGATTATTTTCCAGGATTTATATTTCATAGAAATTCTTTTACTAACAACTTATTAAAACCGATTCTTTTGCAAAAACCGTTGCAGTAGTTTAGTGTTTCCCATAACCTTTAAAGTAGTTGGATGCCATTCTGAGAAATTCTTTGATATAGGATCTCACAAGGCAATGGAGCTTACTTGGCAATACCCATCTCCTCTTCAAGTAGTCTGCAACTTGTTGTTTTGTTACAAAGCAACAGTTATAAAGAATAGAAAAAATAAAGAAATCTCGAGGCGAGTGGATAAGTGAATTTATGTTTTTCATAAAGGCATTAGTTTTAAATGTATGCAAATTTTTCAAGTTAGTTTGAAATTGGTATTCGGATTTTGTACTTCGTGCCGGTAACACGCACCTCAACGGGTAACGAACAAACAAAAGTCACGCGAATGAATCCTGTGGTTCAGTGCGAATACTTGATTTTTACACAGCCTTGAAAAACATGGAAAAACATATTCTGAAATTCGTAACCTAAAAGATTATTATTGTCTTCAGGTTGTTTGTCAATCGTTTGCTCTGCCGCTAACGCAACACGTGCTTAAGGTATATCTAATCTGTCACCAGAATTAAGACTTTTTGCATGAGCATTTCAATGGAACATCGCTCAAGAAGAACAAGTAGAAGCTTTATATTATTTTATTTGCCCAGTCGGCAATTTGCCTTCTCGTTTACTCTGTTTTGGCCCAGTCTGCTGGGGCTGTAGAATACACCGACTGCTTCTCTGCAGAGGGGTGAGACTTCCCCAACGTGTGTCCAAGGCAATCTGATGGTGAGGTTCCAGTAATAATGGAGCTTTGGGGAATACGGAGTACCCCTTTATTGCCATCGCTCCCTGGTCAACTCTGACCTGGACTGCTAACACCTGATAGGGTCGTATCGGTGGGTTAAAACGAACTAAACCCAGCACTTTAGTGAATAAAAATGGAGCCTTCGGGCCTTCTTCAACTATGGTCACCAATTTTACTTACTTATAATTATAAAAATGGATTTGGAGTTAAATAACCTATAATGGTTGATATGCCATAAAACCAAGCTAAAACCAAATTTTAACTATGATGACTTAATTCGGCATTAAATGACCCGTAGAGGGTTGATATGCCGTCAAACAAAACAACCAATCGACCAACCCAGTTTATTCTTGCCATTTTTATTTTGATGACAGTTTAATGAAAGCTTTTTATTGTCTCATCGAAGACAAGTTGCCATCCGTTTTATCAAAATACATGAAGATACATAGCCAGGAAGAAAAATATATTTTCACGGTCAATACAGTAGGATTTCGTTATCTGCGTCATAGAGATTTCAAGACATCCAAGAGCGGTAAAAATAGCGGATAATAGCGAAGCAATATGTATAAGTTGGCTGACCATAGCCGACCTGCAGGCTGCCTTTTCAATAGCTATTATACCGAGGTGTAGGAGAGGGCGCTATTCCTTTCCCTGGGTTGCTCCACTTACCCTTGATCTGTACAATTGCTAAGAGTTAAGCAAGAACCCATCAAGTAAATTTTTTGAGTCATTGGTATCACTCGACCTGGGATTGAACACCGGTCTCCCGTGCAATTGGCGAACACTAACTATTATGTCAATGGCTTAATATTTTAAAAACACAGATCTTTTTTTAAAGTTAAGTTTTTTTTTTTATTGTTTTGCTAAAAAGTAAAAAAACGGTCCATTGTTGAATAATAACCGATGTTTCGAATTGAACGTTATTTTACATCAGAAGTTTATTTTTTGACAGCGGCAACACGGTTCTTTTTAGTAAGAAATAAATGATTTTCTTAAATTAATTTTAATTTTTCTTACAGTATTTAATGAACTAGACTTTTGAGAAAACTTAAAATGATTTTTTCGTATTTTCAAACTGCTGAAGGACCGTAGACATACAATGACTCTAAAAATTATAGACATGCTTTTTTTGAATAAGTTTTTAAATATATATATATATATATATATATATATATATATATATACATATATATATGTGTGTGTGTGTGTGTGTGTGTGTGTGTGTGTGTGTGTGTGTGTATTACTCTTTTAAAACATACAAACCTATTCTTCGTCCTTCTGGATGGGATTAGAGTGTAATATATATTCATCTATCTCAGTTCGGATAAAACAGCAAACTCTATTTTGTTTCTTTTAAAAACTTAAGTTTTGTATTTACCTAAAACTTCCAACACTGACAGTAAAAAACATTTTTGTTCACCGTTTTGAATTCTAAATTCAAATTTTATTAAAATAAAACAAAGTTTCTTTAACAAAGAGATGCATTCACAAATAGAACCGTCAATAGTGACGAGTAATATACAAGTTTGCTCATGCCAATTAAACTGTGAAATTTACGCAGTATCAGCTAGTTTAGATTAATGGTAATTAATTCTAATCCTTTACCCATTTCAACTTTATGGTAGCCCTTAACGTTTGGAGAGCGAAGGAAACTTGTAACTTCACAGACAAGAAAAGAAAAAAAACATGAATCTTCAACTCTCAGTCCATAATGAAATGGTAAGATGTAAACTGATATTTATAGCGAGTATAGAAATTTTATATATCTACAAATTTAGAATGAAGCAGAACCGGTTGAGTCAAATTTTGTGAAGACTAATGAACAAAAACAGAAGGGGGATTCTCTTTGACGAGATCTGACCTAATTTTGCTGAGGAGATTTTTTAAAAATTCATCGACGTCGTTCAGGTCATCGGTAGCAGATTCAGGCTGAACAAAGAGCCGACGGTCATCTCTGCTGTTGAAGAATTGAGGGCCAGGGTGTTCTTCATAGGTGGAGAGAGAGAGAGAGAGAGAGAGAGAGAGAGAGAGAGAGAGAGAGAGCAGAATAAATAGTGGGAGAATGGCAGGTACGAAACATGGGTTAAGAGGAGAGCCATCTGTCAACATAACCCCCACCAATGTCTCAGTTTTATTTTCTGTTTATACTGCCCGACGGCCGACCTGTCCAATCAAAAAACATTGCTCGTCGGCGCATATAATGAGACATACGAGTGGGGAGCTTTCGCACATCGGGATGAAGTAAAAACAATAAAAACACAAATTTACACACACACACACACACACACACACACACACACACACACACACACACACACACACATTTATACGCAAACATATAAAAGCATGTATAGACATATACACACATACGAGGTGCGTAAAAATATTGAGACAGAGGCTGTATTTACCAAGATGGAAAAGAATGAATGAAACGTTAACTTCTTGCAAAGTAGTTCTCTTGGCATTTGACATTCTTATTCCATTGGGATTTCCATTTGTCAAAGAACCTTCGAAATTCCTCTTTTGATTAGGAGGGAAGCTACGTTGTCGTATTTCTTTTAATGCCTTTTACATCCGTCATGAGAGGGATTTTTAGTTTAAGTAACAAAGAAAAATCACCGCATAAAGCAAAGTCCAATCAGTATGACGGGTGCACTTGCGCACTCGTGTGTTTCACCAAAAACATTTTGTTAAAGAAAATATCAACTGGCTCCATAATTTTAAAAAGAATTGCCACTAACTCGACTCGATGGAGAGTAGACAACTGGACAACAGCCTAGACATCACGACTAGATTGTAATAGTTCATCAGTTGTGTATGCGTCTTCATTTAAAGTTTAAAATAAATAAATAAATAAATAAACAGAAACAAAAAAAAAACTTAAGGTTCCATCTCGGTTCTTTTAACACCGACATATGCGTGCATGAAGGCGCACTTACTATAGCGGTGACCCGAGTTCAAATCCTTGACAAGACAACGTTTCATTTTGCACGAATACACTTAAAAAAGGCACAGATTCACTTGTTCTCCCCACCCATATTAGGTTCTTTTGCTTTGGTTAGACAAACAGTAGAAGAGAAGGAAAACTTTCAATTCAACTCAACTTTACTTCGCTCAAAAATTGACCTTGTATCACATCCTATGATGAAGGTATTGGATAAATAGACACATATATGCCAGAATAGATTTGATTAAATAAACGTGTGTGCGTGCGTGCGTGTACGAATTTTTTAAGTAGAAAGTTTGAAGTAACTTTATTTCTAAACAAGTTAAAGCTCATTTGTTTGCATACAGTAAAAATAGTTTCAAGCATTACTATTTAACGGTTACAGTTCTATTTTGCCCACTGTTAAATGGTTTCAAATATAGTAAATGATTAGATAGTTCTATTTGACCTATAGATGGGATGCAATAGGGTCTTTTTACTCCGGGCCAGAGTGGACCTTGGAGTAATGGCAATGAATGGATATTCTATATTCTCCAAGGCTCCATGACTGGAATCTCACCATCAGAAAGTTTAGTGTCATTCCAGGACACTCGTTGAGGAAGGGGACTTACTTCTCTGCAGAGATGCAGTCGGCGTATTCTACAGTCCCTTCCTATATATATATATATATATATATATATATATATATATATATATATATATATATATAAAAGCTAAGCTTAGTATTGACACAAATCCAGAATGATGGAGTGAAAAACTTGCGAACGATTACATGTACTTTCATGTACAGTTGGGGAAAATGCCAGTTGTATTTTTTCCCTTATTGTACTCCAAAAGGTCAAAATGTAAGCTCCACTGGCGAACAAAGAAAAGATTATCTATATTATACAAGCATTTCGAGTCTCATTGGGCGCCCCATTCATTCGGCCTTGTGCCACATCGAAGCAAAGAGCTTTGTAAATTACTATATTACACAAGCATAAAAAAGGAGATGTCAATTGATTTAATGCGCCGAGTTCAAATCCTGGACGAATTTTTTTTGCATTTCATCTCTCGCTATTGCTCTTGGTGATAAAATTAATTTCATGTATTGACAGAGAATAAATAAATAAATGAATATTAGATGCAGATTATTTGAAAAGCATGTTTTGAGTCTGACAATCTTGAAGAATTTGGGTGACATTCTGATATATGGTGAAAAGAGTAAATGAGACGAAAAAGAACGACTGTATTAGTTGATAATACAAAAAATGTATATAATAAATGCAAAAAGAAAAAGACTTCAAGTATGAAAATATATTCTTATAAAATCAAACCAAATGTCCCCGCTCTGTGAGTTTGTATCTTAAAATGCATCTAATATGTAGGTGAAGACTAGACTAGGTGATATCGCAGTAACAGTAACCGTTTTTCAAACGTTAAATTTAACTCTACATTTCCATGTGACGTCATCAGTACATTATGCAAACTTTTTGAATCAGAAACTGACAATGTCCATCATCACACTTTCTTCTCGACCTTTTTGGCTGGGCCACCTTTGGGTGGGCGGTCATAGACCAGCACGTATAGTACTGGACCTCTTAGTCCAGTTTAAGCTATAATCAGTCATCCGTGCCTGGACCCATGTTTGGGTCCATGTCCAGTTAGGCTCATCAGGCTCCCATTGCCCTAAGTGAGCCGATGACCAGCGAAGTCCAGCAGGGTTCAAGCCTCGGCGCAAACCCGACCTTCTTTTCCCCTAATTCCCACTTTAAGCCGAACTTCGGGTCATTAACCTTGTGTCAAGTCCTGTCTGGTGGGAGGCATAGACAAATACTCTTTCTTCTTTTTTAAGCATTTACATCCATTTGGCACAAGGCCGTGAAACATAACTATATCGGAACTTCAAACATAATTTACGTTCTCGATAAGGATTAACAATATTTGAAGGTACTCGAACAATACCTAAAGAAAAAGAAAAAATAATTGGCCAGTTGTTGAAATAACATTTTTAATCATTATTTACTGCATTTTGCCGGTCAGGTGACCTTAACGAAAAACCCGCATGGCCTCTTTTAAAAAGGCTGAGAAATCCGAGCCACCATTTAAACATAACGTAATCCTTACTTAACTCACTTTCTTAGGAACACTTTTTTTCCAACGTCGCTGAGTTTGACAGGATCTATGTTACACATTTTTTTCTTCAATTAGCTGGTTTTTATTTTTATAAAAAAAAACAGTTTTGTTTTTCCGTTTCCTATTGTATATATTTTTTCTTAATAAATATCTAGTACAAAATATGGGATAGCCGCTCGATGAAGGCCACCTAATACAGTACTGAGCCATATTACAGCCTCTTGCTGGCAAGAAAACTGGAGAGAATTAAATTTTTATCCGTCATATTCAATGAAATGCACCTAAATTTAGTGGCTGTATATATATATATATGTGTGTGTGTGTGTGTGTGTGTGTGTGCGCGCGCGCGTGCATACGCATCAATTATTATGTTTTATTCATATATGCATTTGTTTTAGCGCGTTCTACTTTTGAAAAGATATACATTTTCAGCCCCAAAATCTTTACCCCTCAAAAGAGAGAAGAATCGCCTCAAATCAGAACCCATTGGAAGGGCTCTTCGTAAGATGGCTGCCAGATAAGCTCTTCCTTATCACCAAGTCGCACGAGGGTACACAACTTCACACACAGGAAATCTCATTACACTGTAAGGTTGGCCGCCTTACAACCACAGATAACGGAGTGCTTTATCTACTAAAACGATCTCCGTGTGTGTGTGTGTGTGTGTGTGTGTGTGTGTGTGTGTGTGTGTGTGTGTGTGTGTGTGGTGTAAGGAGATCTGCTTGTGGCTCGAAAATCTCAGACACGACCGGGATACTCTTTTTGAAATTTAACACACAAACTTATTAAAACATAATACTAATATGTCTATTACTTTTATTAAAAATGTAGAAAACAGACGCTTAGAAATATAGACAATCTCTATGTTATCAAAAATCCCATTATATATGTATATATATATGTGTGCGTATATATACCTTGTACTAACAAATATGTTAAACATCTTACACACACACACACACACACACACAAACAAACACACACACACACTTGTCTGTGTGTGTATGTGTAAATTTCTTCTATACTTTATTTTTTGAAGTAATCGTTTTCTTCAATTTATTATTTATTTTTTGATAAACTGTGAAATGTCTTATATTATAAAACACTTCAGATAATTCATGATCATAATTACTTGTAAACAATAATAGCTTCAAGTGACTATCCTTAATATAGATAATTTGCATAGTATTATATGGTTTCAACTATTCCTGTCTAATGCTAATAATTTATACATAATCATACACAGTTTTAAGTATTTTAAGCATCTATATGGTTTCAAATAACTTATAATACCCTTTGTAAACAGTTATTCAAGTAACTGCTATTACAAATAATTTGAATACAGTTATACGGTTTCAAGTATTCTTATCTAATACAAATAATTTTCATATCAGCTTAGAGTTGACCTGGGAGTAAAGGCAACGAAAGAATGACCCGATTCTTCCTAGAGTGCCAGAACTCGAATTTCACCATCGAATGCAGTTCTGCATTATACTCAGGACCTGTAAACAAGATACAGTAAACCGGATAAAAGGCAATTATTATGACTGACAAAAATCAAGTGTGCCTAGAATCATCATAAGTCTCTTAAGAATCATTGGGTATAGGATATGAAAACTGAAGAGACAGAGGCTACTTTCTTAATAGCTCTCAAAAAAAGATCTGAGATCTTCACCGTTCAGACCTTGCGCTGCCGCCCCCGTGTTTTCTTCCACCCTCTACAGTGCCTTGAAGGATGATTTTTGAGATCATTTTGTGTTTGGAGAAGTTTCCAAACGAAACCAGTTTTAGTAGTTTGATGACTAACAAAAGAGATTCCTGAGTGTCTCCAAAAGCAAGCGCCTCACGTTCGTTTTGTGCTTTCAAATTTGCCTTGCTTTATTTGTTTAACGGCATATCAACTACTTATGTGTTATTTTAGGCCGAAATTTGATCCATTTATACATGTTTGATTGGGATCATAACTATATTTTCATGTTACATTACTTTAACTGAATGCTCCTTTTTTATGTCTTTAATATTTTGTTTGTACACAGTTATATGGTTTCAAGTATTCCTATTTAACACCAATAATCTGCCAGTAGTTATATGGTTTCAAGTAATTAATAATAATAATAATCCTTAGCAAACAATTATAGCTTCAAGTAACTATTCTTAATGCAAATATTCTACATTCAGTTATATCGTGTATTGTATCAAGTGTTTCTATTGAAAGCAAATAATTTTTAAACATATCAACAAGACTCATATATGAGACCCTAAAAGGCATTACCACTCTAGTCAGAGTGTACCCTGAATATGTGGCAATCAAAAGGGGTACTACACTCTTCTCAGAACGAGTTTCATCGCCAGATGCAGTTTAATGGCATATCGAGAACACTCTTCTCGGTTAGGTCTTTATGACTTTGTTTTCAAATGAAACCATCGATTTTCTACTTTATGTATTCTGAACTTTTTTGTTTTATTTTTTAAAGTAAGCAATTTAAAAAAGAGTTTATACTAACGATAAAAAATATCATCATCTTATGATATAAGTGGTTCAGATGTACACGTCTTGATTTAAATCTTAAATTTCCAAATGAAAAAGAGACTCAGTTTTTATACTGTATGATCCCACCTCGGAATTGTTTGGAAAATTTCAAATCGTTTGAAGTTTTTGCAAATGAGTTCCATTTATAATGTAAGTATAATGATAAACTGAAACGTTACTTTGTGACAGATTAGCAAAGATAAATATCTTTTTTCTATTCAACCGTATAAAGTAGATATCTTGCTGAAAGTTCCCTGGTCAGAAACCAAAGATGACATTTTTAAAATTACATTTTCCGGTAAATCATAAAATGAAAACTTAAAAAATAGCGCTTACTTGTACTTACATTTTTTGTATAAGCAAATGTCACCAGGGGCAATAATTTTTTTTATTTTACTTTATGATGAAACGATTTACTTCTACCTCTGTCTCGTAGTAGTTGTCATTTTCTAAGCTTAGTTTAGTTTAGTACAAGGTCAGAAGTGTTAGATACCTCGCGAGATTCGAACTTGATAGACATTACACTTCTCCAAGTGCATCGCTGTCCTATTATAGTTGTTATATTCCCATATAAATTTCATAAACTTAGTGTAAACATCTATTATGGGACTGAGGTGGTATTTCAAAATTAATTCTTTAACATTAAACATTTTCAAGTTTACAACTAGGTCTGTGCAAAAGTCCCAAGCGTCCATTTTTTAAAATAAGGGACTAAACACAGTTAAAATAGGTTCTCACGCGCACGCGCTCACACACACACACACACACACACACACACACACACACACACACTGAATATTAATTAAGTAAAAAGTAAAGTTGGCGACCATCCCCAACTTATCTGCACTATTCTGGATTGATGCAGATATTACCCTCATAAAATGTCTTTAAAGGTTATGGTCGTAGATAATTCTAGAAGAGTCTGGTTGCGTTTCAATTCGCACTGATATTATTGCATGAGTTCATCCCTTTTGCCACCTCCTGTCATCTATGGCAGACTGGGCTAGAAGGAAAACTCCGAATTCAAAACAAGTTGCATTCACTTAAAAAGAGGTGTTTTGTTGCATCTTGTCCGTAACCAAAACTATAAATATGTAACAGTCAAAAAACAAGTACACCTCTTATATAAATTTATGCCTTTTCCTTTTTGGTTGAGTTTGTTCGTTGGTGGTTAGGGTGCACTTATTTAAGATTGATAGATAAATAGATAGATAGGAACAATGTTAATAAATTGTCTTAAGACGTTCAAGTTCTGATTCCTTATTGTCATTTACTAAACTTAACTTAGAACAATACCAGCAGTATATGGTACCCAGTAAGAATACAACTCACTTATAAAGCTCGTAAACCATTATACCATACAAAGCGTCCAAGTTCTCATTTCTTGTTGATTCATTAAAATGCCAAAATTGGATCGCGTTGAATTGTGATTGAGTATGAACAATAGCGCCCCAAAGATCCACTTTTTTTAAACTTAAGAGACACACATTTAGTTTACTCGAAATAATTCTGACAGCTTAAACAGATGTAATTTGAGGTGTTCCAAAACACGGGTATAGTTTCAAAAATACACTTTCTACTCTTAAAAATATCAACAAAGATGTTCATTGTGCAACATTGTTTGCTAATTTTTAATTTACATATTTTCTAACTTTTATTCATGAAACGGAGATATGGAGGAGTGGAGATATGGAGGCCTAACGCAGATAATGAAATTGGCGAATCGAGTTCAATCCACTACTGAGACAGTTTGCGTTCACTTTACATATTGATTTTAGATGTGATACGTCTCTCATCTCTGTCTCATTACTTGCTGTAACAGGGTTCCCGACTTACTGCGCTTACTCAGTCGATAGGTAATCTTTACGAGATGCACATGGCTCACTTTCCTCCCAAAATGCATTTAAACATTTTCTGTCGCTGTCACGTGTCGAGCTAAGATGGAATTAATTTAATCTCGGTCGAAAAAAAGGGGGCTAAAAACACAATTTCTTAAAAAGAAAAGTAAATACAACCCATAAAACACAGGAAAATAATAAAAGTTAAATATAGATCAATTTGTTGAGGTTTTCGAGGATATCTGAGATCTTTAAATGAATTCTAAGTCATCTTCCATACACCATATTCGGTGTGAACAATGTAATAACCCGTAATAAATAAACTATAAAACAAATAAAACGTCCTTTAAATACGAATAATGATCCTAAACTTAAATAAAATTGACGCTAATAATTACCATCTTACAACCCATGAGAAATATGATTTAGTACTGCAAGTAACTGATAATACAGGTCTGCATTAAACATTTTCCCAAAGGTCAAAGGTTTATCAAGTAATTTATGATCACCATTTTATGCCGAATTCAAAAATACCATTCACTGTGTTTGGTCAGGTTTGGTTTTTAAAATGTGCTTGAATACTTCACAAATTGTACACAATAATAACACTTACTTGTCACAGTTTATCGTTTGGTTTAGTTTGGTTTGCTAATAACCATTGTAGGTTATTAATACCAAATCCATTTTATACATATAAACATTTCTATTTCAAACAGTTCAGTAAAGCATAAGCACACAGTTTCTATGTAAAAAAAACTTCCATTTCAAAGAATTCAGTTTAACATATGTACACAGTTTAGTTCCATTTGATCCTTAGATAGGACGCTATCAGTTGATACCAATCCGGGCCAGAGTGGACCTGGGAGCAATGGTAATGAAAGAGTACTCCACATCCCCCAAAGCTCCAGCATTACCGAAGCCTCACCATAAGATTGTTTAGTGTCATATCAGGACATTCCTTGGGGGAGTCTTAACCATCTGTAGAGAAGAAGTCGGTGTATTCTACAACCCTTGTCGACTGAGTAAAGAGCTGATCGTGAGTGCCTGATGTTTAGTATAGCATAAAATGGTGTTGTATGAGTACATAATTGCAGTGTACCACCCTACTCGCTAACACCCGCATACCTTGATGGGGCGAGGCCTATCTTTCAGCTTAAAATAATTTTGATTTACTGTGTCAAGTGTCATTGACGAGTTGAGTGCAGATTTATTTTTTATTTTTTTCGACTTGACATTTGTATACCTGTAAGAATGGATCGCAAGTGTAAGAATTATCCCGAGAGGTTCTGTTATATCTGCGGTGATGTGGTTCTCGATTACTTATAGGTCAAACTAGAGGATCAGGGTAAGCCATTTGCTCCCCAAGTTTGCTGTAAAACATTTGTGGAGAACTTGAAGGATTGGAGGAATGGTAAAAGGAAGAGTATGCCATTTGCCATTCCAATGGTCTGGAGGGAAGGAAAAGATCACATCACGGACTGCTATTTCAGTATGATAAATCTAAAAGGAATAAATCGCAAGAACAAACACCACGTACCCCAATGTTCCTTCTACCATTAAACCAATCCCTTATTGCCCAGATCTTCCTGTTCCCGAGCCAGGTGGTAACATGGAATATAGCTCTGATTCCGAACATAGTGATATGACAGTTACAGCTGGGGATGGCGCATACAAACCAGAAGAGGACGACCAGCCAGTACCCTTGACACAAAACTCAATGACCTGCCACGAGACCTGAACCTTTCAAAGGAGTCTACTCAGCTGTTGGGTTCACGTTTCAAAGAAAAACATCGGTTTGCACCAGGAACAACGTTCTACTAGTATCGAGATAGTGAGAGAGAATTAAGACAATTTTTCAAGATCCTGGATGTTATCATAGGTTTATTGCAACAACATCGCTGGATTGATCAAATCAATGGGTTTAGAGTATGATGCTACGGAATGGAGATTTTTTATTGAATCATCTAACAGAATTCTCAGATCAGTCCTTCCACATGATGAGAATAGTTTTTCCATCTATCCTTACTGAGCATTCTGTACAAATGAAAGAAACTCATAACAGCATGGATCATCTGATATCAACAATCAGGAGCACAAATGGTTGATCTGTGGAGATCTTAAGGTGGTTGAATTGATTCTAGGACTCAAATATCCTTGTTTTCTGTGTCTCTGGGACAACCAGGCTGACAACCAACATTATGTCAAGCAAGAGTGGCCGTTAAGACAAGGGTTAAAACTTGGCTCACATGACGTTCAGTCTTAACCAGTCGTAGAACCGAACAAAATACTGTTTCTATTCTCACATATCAAGTTAGGAGTAATGAAGAACTTTGCGAGGGCAATGGATAGGGAAAGCAGCACGTTTGCTTTCCTCCAGGAGAAGTTCCCTCAGATATGTATGGAGAAACTCAAGACTGATATATTTGACGGCCCTCAAATAAGAGAACCCATGAAGGCCCCAATGTTTGACGAAGCACTGAGAGAAGCTGCACTTTCCACCTGGCAGTCACTGAAGTTAGTTACAAACTTCCTAGGAAACCACCGAATTACGAGAAGGAAATGGAAGAACTACAGAAGATTTTCCGCCAACTTAGGACACGAATGTCAGTCAAACTGCAATTTCTGCAGTCACAAACTATTTTCAAAAGAACTGTGGAGATTTGACTGAAGAACAGGATTAGCGTTTTCACCAAGACATTAACATGATGGAAGAGCACTACCAGGACCGTTAGGATGTATACTTTCTTACTTGCAACTGTTGGTGCTTGAAACAGGATGCAGTGGCTGCCTAGCACAGGAGGAAGTCCCTGAAATGACCTTTCCTCCATGAATAACGCTTTTTTTAAATGTATTTTTCAGTTTACTATACCACAATGTGAACTTTCTGCGAATATATCAGCCCCAAAATTAGCATTATTTGTTTAATTCAACAAGAAAATAAAGTTAAGAGCTCGCATCTTAAAAATTTGATCTGATTAGAAAAAATGAGTATGGTTTTTGGATTTAGCGTAAAAAAACTACCTAAAGATCAGCTATTAAATATTCGACATTGAGATGAATTTTCAGTTTAGAAATAAGAAAACGTCAGGTGAGTATGGAAGATACTGTACTTGCTTTTTCCAAAAAGTACTTGTTAAACAGTATCTTGTATCGGCACTGATTCATCTAGACGTATTGACATCGACACTATTATATTACACATTTAAATTTCCATTCTTGAAATTTGTTGAAATAAAGGTTTAGTCTCGACACTTTTTGATCATACCTCGTTTTATTTTTTTGAAAATTCCAGATCGCTTTAAGTTTTTGGCAAGGGGAATCGATTTAGAATATATGTATAATGATAAGATTAACTTTTTCTATGTGTCCATCAACTAAGACAAAACTTTATCTTTCAGTTTAATCGTATAAAGTAGACATCCTGCGAAAAATGTAATCTCCAGAAACCTAAGATAGGGCCATTTTTTACCATGATTTTTTGGTCCCAAGAAAATCAAGACTTTTGAAAATACCGTGTTTGTAAGTTTAGATTTTTTATAAGAGCAAAGGCCACCAGCAGACATAAACGTTAACATTTTGATGACGTTGCCTTTACTCTCTATGTGTTCAATTTATCATCTCTTACTGAGACCTTTGGTCCCACTTCCGTAGGACCTAGTTTTAAATCCTAACATGTGGAGCATTTATTCGGCTAGTGTCTATAACTGAAGAATTTATGAAAATCATTTTTTAATCTTTTGCATATGAGTATCTATTTAATCAACTTCTCCTCCACGGTTTGTACGCGATATAAGTTCAGTTTTTTAGAGGAGTACAGCTAATTTGAATTTAGAGCTTATCTTCTCTTAGACCAGTTACCATATCAACGCTAACAGTTTGCCCTACTATTTATCCATTGCTGTGGAGAAGGGACAAATTCATGCATTTTCCCCTGTGTATCAGTAAAAATTAAACGCAATTGAAATTTCTCAGATCGTTAATCAAAAATAAGAATTTGTTGAAGGATTTTGATAAGCGAGAAATGTTATTCGATGTAAGAGAAAGCGAAAGACACTCCCTTGTAAAAAGTCCCCTGTGACGGGCACGAGGAGACTGGTCGCGTGACAAACTTATCATAAACTATATTTTAGTTGAACGAAAACATTTTTTGTGTGTGTCGACTCCTATATTTGTTTCTTTTTTGTTTTTCAAGGACTATAAAAACCTATTTACGCAGTTCAAATTTCTTTTAAAACTGTGTCTCTGAAACTCGATATGTTTAGTAAATGGGTGTCCACTTAGATAATAAAACTTATAACCGTTCATTTTCTTTCTTTTAAAAAATAAATATATGCATTTAAATCACTTTGAATAGAAAATAGGAACAAAAAAGAAATGGTAATTTAATTTTAGCGAAAAGGATGTATTGTAAATTAGCCAGTTTAACCACCACATCTTATCACTACCATCTACACCACCACCACCAACAATACCAATGATGATAATAAACGAATCGCCGCAGAGATCAGAAGAGCAGACATTGCTATAGTTAACAAGAAGAAAATGAGTTGTCAACTAAGGGACAACGTCGTTCCAACAGGACACAGAGTGTAATTAAAGAAAAGCCAATAAATAAATAAATAAATAAATAAGATAAAATAAAATAAATAAATAAATAAATAAAAAACAACAACAACAAACAAACAAATTAGATAATATTCATTAAGCTTAGATTAGTTGTGGTAAAAATACTGAGAAGGGTCCTGGAGAGCTGGGGAAACTTGCTATAACCCAGATTTCAGTGAAAGCCACTGGTTATTACTGGAACTGTAATGAAAATGGGTTTAAAGACTTAAGTATCCGGTTAGCATGTAACTAGGATTTACAGTACCACCCATTAATTAGAACAATTTGTTCTTTTTTAAGTTAATTTTCTTCTAAAACAAAGATATTAGGATTTTATTATTTTCAGCTGGATATTATAAAATCAAAACGGAGATTATTAGGTATAATTAATAACCAAAATCTACAGCATGTAGGAGAGGGTGCGTGCTAATGTGTTTACTGAGACATCGTTATCATAATAAAAGATTGTATTTGTATTGTTTTTTTATTATTATTCACATGGATATAAGGCACATTTTAGTCTGCTTCACTGCTGTCCGTATCAAATATAGATGCTATGACACTTAAATCCACTTCTATTTTGCACCATACAGAGAAATAGTCAACAGCCACCAGAATATGTGTTTGTTTATAATTCTGTTTCTCCTAATGTGAGTTTATTTCGCCGAAAGCGTGTGGCATTTTTGTGTGAACATATCCCGGTGTTCACTCTAAATACAGTGACAATTTTGGGTTTCAATGCAAACAATATATATTCTTATTTTTAGTTGATACGAAATGGATAAAATGCTGAACAATTGTTATGTTAAAATTAGCTGATATATTAAATACAAAAAAAGAAAAAAAAAAAATAGAAATTCGAAATTGTAAAGATAATAAAATACTTTTTCTGAAATTACAAAAGGAGTTAGCCGAAAGATGTTTGTTTTTTTCACATTGACTTTGAAAATCAGATTTGAACAGGATCAATGTGGATATTAAAATTACAGAAAATGTGCATTAACGTTTTCTCTTTCTCTCTTTCTCTCTCTCTCTCCCTCTCTCTCTCTCTCTCTCTCTCTCTCTCTCTCTCTACATCAATCTCTTCTTTTCTTTCATCTTGTAATACAACACCCAAATCGTCATTCTATGAACGATAGTCAGCAAGATTGGTGGATCGTAAAAAAAATCATGACCTCGCGAAGACTTAAAATCTCACCCATTGGTTTTTTCCGTGGCTGCCTCCTCCTACTCCTTCCTCTTCATTCTCATTCGCTTTTCTTAAATTCGTTCTCCCCTCTCTCTTTCTCGACACCCCACGTTCTTTTGGGACGCTGACTGGCATTCATTCCCCTGACATTCTCCCTGATCTTTGCTTGCTTCAGCAGGACTGAGTTTATTGCTTGGTGCCTGAGGCGCTCCAAAAAGGGAATACCGTTGGGATCAAGTATTTTTGTACCCGCTACGCATGAGTCTCGATTCGTGCGTAGCCCCCACTGTATTTTAAGGTGGGGACCCTGTGCCATATTCTGACACGGTGAGATGTCAGATAAAATCACAGTCCCTTTACGATTTAGTCTCTTTCATTCGACACGTGCTTACCACAAGACCTTATGTTAACATTAACATTCAACAACCATCCCCTGATTACTATTACCATTATCCTGGTGAAGTAGGGACGACTACTACTACTACTACTACTACATCATTATAGTAGTTGCTATTTATGCTTCACTTCCGACCTGCGGTTTACCACTTTCTCTATGGGTGACGATACTCTGCTTGTCGTGTTAGGTGTCTCCGAAAATATACGTTGAGATAATATGCACACAATTCTTTCTATAAATAAATGATGAGATGAATGTAAGTAAGTTGTATTATCAACACTTTATGATGTCTGTTCAAATCTATTTCTTTCCACAGTACCCATCTCTCTGGTGATGCATTCCACTTCGCTTACAGAGACATTTATCTATCTATCCATTTCAATACATATCTATCTATCAACACGAGCCAACGAACATACAACATCTACTCCTGGATTTGAAAAGAACACCTGCTCAATTTGCGGCACGGTGTGCAAGTCATCTAGTGGTTTGACTAGACACATGAAAGGACATCAGAATGTACCACGCATTGCAACTCAAAACAGATTGTTCAAATGTCACCTAGCAAGGACGAGTCATGAGCGTACATATGCAATACAGAAATTTTAATGAGAGAAATGGTCAACTTCTAACAAGAAGCAACAATCCATCCAACCATCATGACGGTATACATCTCTCTCGTGACGCATTCCATTTCCACCTTATTCCATGCGCCCGGTTTATTTTGTATCACATTGAATTTAAAAGTTAGGTTTTAGCTTCTATTTTTTATATATATAAAAAATGTATAAAAAAATATTTCCAAGAGAAAATTTACCCATACTCTCAACAACAAGAGCATTTTTTTTGTTTAAATATGAATTGTTTGCATTTATAAAGTAAACATTACTTGAAATATCTAAATTTCTGGCTTTATCATCTTGTCCCCAGTTGTGATATTATTGACAAGGATTGGTAAGACCAGACACCTCCCCCCAAAAAACAAAAGCAAAACAACCAATAAACAAATTGATTTTGTTGATTAATATTCCTAGTTTTTCATAATTCCTTTTTTTGGTGTGTGTGTGTGTGTGTGTGTGTGTGTGTGTGTGTGTGTGTGTGTGTGTGTGTGTGTGTGAGAGAGAGAGAGAGAGAGAGAGAGAGGTGAGTTGATTTAGGCAAAAGAGTCCACAGAACGATAACGAGAAGATGATCAGTCACAGAGAAAACTGGTCTAAGAGGTATTCCCTAAGCAGTCATACGTCATAATCATTGTAAAATTGGCGGTATATATATATCTATATATATAGACACACACACGCAAAACATTTATACGCATTATGCACTCACTTTTATTTAATCACACACACACACACACACACACACACACACACACACACACATATATATATATATATATATATATATATATATATATATATATATATATATATATATATATATATATGTATATATATTCTAGCACTGGTCAGGCATGTAGATGGTGCTGGCAGCTACAGTAAAGTTGGGGATTAAATATGCCTAATTGGGAATAAATACTTCTGAGAAGTGTTCAACTTCCTTAATGGAAGGAACCATATTATTAATATAAAATACTATCATATACAAGCTATTCCCTGCCGCAATGCGCTAAGAGGAACAACCTGTTATGAAAAGAATTTTTCCTAAAGTGATCAACTGCACAATCCAGAAGCTCATATTAAACTAATATTGGAATAAGATAAAAAAATCCGCTCCTCTCAACAATAAGCAGAGAGGACTTTACCAAGACCCGTTTACACACACACACACACACACACACACACACACACACACACACACACACACACACACATATATATATATATATACACATACATGTATATATCTTGCATACATGTACTTGCATATATATATATATATATATATATATATATATATATATATAAACGAGTCATACTGTTTAGACTGAAGCTATATTTACCGAGACTGAAATAAACAATGACTGAAACGTCATTTTTCAAAATAGTCCCCCACCTCAACATTCTGCACATCAGTGAGTTTTCCACTAGTCGAAGTACCTCTGAAACTCCTCTTTTGAAGTGATGTTGGGCGTTATATAAAAAAAAGGCCATTTATGTCGTCAAATCTTTTACCCTTGAGCAGAATTTTCTCTTTAAAAAACAAGAAAATAGTATGTAACTAGGTCTAATGACTATGAAGAATGATGCACTTGCATGATCTTGTTTAGCCAAAAACCGCTGATTAATATATCGAGAATTGGTTGGACCTATCTAAATGAATTCTAAAGTCGTCACGCTGAAGTTGTCGTTATTCAAATATTAAATTTTTAAAAATAATTACAGGTGTGTGTGTGTGTGTGTATGTGTGTGTGTGTGTGTGTATTCGTTGGCGTGCTATTTGAAATTGCTCGTGGCGTTCAATGTTGGCAGGAATCCCAAAAGATGTATCAACAGTGTTTTCTTTACTACATTTCCATCGATCTTCAACAGAACTGAACCTTACTAAATCTTATGCGGGTGGGTTCGGGCTTCAATGAACCTCCTCTCTCTTGAAACCAACATTATTGAGCAATAAACTTGTATATGGGAGTAAATCAATAGGTCAGTAGGCCAGTGATAAAAAAAAAACGTAGTTTACACCAGATATATTTATTTTTAGACATTATATCCTTCTTTGTCAACGAACCTAAACTAATGCACATCATATAAATAAAAATATCTATCATATAAATAAAAAGTCATTCAATGAAAAATTCAGTTTAATATTCAGCTAAAATACTGATTTTTAAATAATTTTAAAGAGTTTATGAATAAAATCTAAAATTTTGAAAAAATCTTTTAGTCTTCATTAAAAATAAGATTTTCAATCTAAAAAGTATCCTTTCACTGTGTGTGTGTGTGTGTGTGTGTGTGTGTGTGTGTGTGTGTGTGTGTGTGTGTGTGTGTGAGAGAGCGAGAGAGAGAGAGAGAGAAAGAAAGAGAGAGATTTGTAAGTATGCATTTATTTAAACCTTTCCCTACGGGCAGAGTGAGACACAAGGTAAATTTTTAAGCAGAGTACAATTGGTTTGAATTCAGATTTTTTTCAACTCGATTGATTGCCATACTCAAGTTAAAGATTCCAGTCTGCCCTACATAACTGGATGTGGGAATAATTGGATTCAAGTCTTTCCTGAGATTATTAACGCATGTGAAATGCAAATAGCTTCGTCCCAAATTTGAACTCGGATCAATGATTTTGCTATGACGATAACCATTACACGACAAGTGCCGCCAGATTTGTTTGTAAGAATGAAAACTCTCCCCAAATCCCAGTGTAAATTCTCTAAGGACCTAATTCAGTCCTTCCCAGACAGTGCGCTGTAGCACACTGCACATCAAGAGATATAGCTATTTGTGCTGCAAAAAAGTATACGTAAAACTTATATAAAAGAAATTAAACTCCTATTGAAATAAGGAATTTGACAAATTTGGAACAGACATAACATTTTATTTAATTTTTTGTTATATTAAACATGGAAGAATAGGCTTCTGTATCCAGTAATTGTGGACTTTAAAATCACCATTAAAAGTCATCTATTAGAGAAGAATAAACTTCAGCAGCTAGAGTAGCTTGAATTATTTTAATCCATTTTTCCATTCCATGTTTAAGTGAGATGCGATTTTCTTCTCTTATTAACATTAACGAAAAAAGAAAGAAGCTTTTTTTGAAGAGGGAATGAGATTCTACCTCCAACTTTCTGACAGAAAACGTCTCAAAGATTCACGAAGCCCATATTTCTCATTGATAAATATCGTTAATTTACTAGATATAAGAATACTACATTCTGTAGTATGATTTATTCTTTTTAATAATCTATGATGTATAAATATCTTTTTAGAGACATTTAAAAAAACATATAGAAAGTGCGCCAAAATATTTTCTTTTGCTTTTGTTTGTAAAGTGTACTCCAAGAAGCAAGAAAAGAAATCAGTGAAATGATTTAAAGTCAGCGAAAGGGAGGGGTGTATTATATAATGGTTGTTTTCATTGAAAATGGACAGGATGACCCATGTTCAAATAGTGGACGAGCCTATTTAAAATAATAGAGCAAAGGAAAGATGCAAGGTAGGAAAAATTGAAATATTTCTGCTTTCTATTTTCTATTTTTTTTGTCATATATAAAACTAATACATGTTTAAATAAAAATTTTTGATGTGTCTTTCACAAGATGAAAATTTTAGGGCATCTAGAGATGATCGAATTCACAACAATCAGATTCAAAAGAAAAACGCTGAATTCTTCTCTCTACTTTAACTACTGACAAGGATGGCTAGAAACCAAGTAAGATTCAAAGCAAGAACTGTTAAAAGGCGGATGAACCTCTCAAAAGGTCAACGGCTTTGGAGCTGTTCTTAAAAAAATACTAACAACAAATGAAGTGTATTCTTAACACTTTGAAATGATAAATGATGAACAAGACTGAAACAAGCTTGACGATTTAAAACCGGAAATGTTCGTAATATTGCCACAATAAATTTGTGTAAAGTCCGAAAATAAAATAAACATAATAATTTACTTAATGTCATTAAAATGATGCAATTATATCATGAGAAAAAAATCAACTTTGTTTGTAATTAAAGTGAAACCAGAAATGATTTATGTGAATCGCTGTTTTCTTGAAATAAATGTGTTTTTAAGAAAAATCGTTTAAGACAAATGCAAACATTTTTTAATTAATTATGACCAGAATTTATTAATTTTTAGCTTCTTTTTATCGCTACTCATTCGGGTCATCAATCTACGATCGTGAGGTAACAGTTATCATCATAGTAAATAGATTCGGTGACTCGAGTTCAAATCCTGGATGAAGCTATTTTGTTCTTTGTGCGAATGATCTTAGGGAAATCATGAACCCATCTGTTCTATCTCCATGAGGGAGACTGTGTTCTTTTGCCATCGTAAGGCAACTGGTCTAGGAGAAGGAAAACTTTGAATTCCAAATCAAATGTACTCCACTTAAAAGTTGACTTTGTATTGCGTTCTGCCCATGGTGGAGTGGTTGGATAAATACGTTTATTTACAAATGATTATTATTAAAGAAGAATAGTTACAAAAATCATGTATTTTATTGAAGAAAAAAACTGACTTTGATATTAGATTACTAATAAGGGTTGGTATGCTGTAAAATCAACCAACTAATGAAAACTAATGTAACCTTGACTCGATTTGATCCTAGCCCTGTTGGTGGAGCTTAGAACAAGTTGATTGAACTCCTTGCAGAGGAGTAAAACACCCACAAGAGAGGGAGCCTGATTATGACAGTAAACTGCATCTGATGGTGAAACTTCTACAGATCGGAGGAAGGTGGTATACTCGTTTATTGCTTTTAAGCCCAGGTCCACTTTAACCTGGATTGATAGTACCAGTTAGAGTACCATTTAGGGGGTCAAATAAATCTGTTTAAAAATATTCGTATTTGATAGACCTGTGTACAAAAAAAACAAAAACAAAACAAAAAACTCTCAAGAAACAACAACGCAAAAAATGTAAATCTGAAGGTATAAGGACGAGATTCCTTAACCTTTAGGCATAAAATAATCCTTGACAAGTTGACATGCCGCTAAAATCAATCAAGCAATCTATTTGATCCCTGTCAATTTATGTTGCAGGCGAGTTCATATAGAATTATGGTTAACATGCTGGACAACAACATTGCAGAAAGCAAGTTCGAATTTCTGTCGTGATATTACGTCGCTTTCGGACGAATACCCTCAGGAAATGTATGGACTCTCTTATTCCTCCATGTATGGATTAAATAGTACCACTGCTGTTCTTATTCAAGGATGGCTTTGGAATTAAATAATCCTCGAAGGTTGATAAGCCATTAAACAAACAAAAAAAAGTTTATACTTAAAATGATTTTGGTAATGCTTTGCTGCAAGAATTCTATATTAGGCTTCGAATCATATAAATCAATCTAATTGTAAAGTCATCTGTCAAGCAGAACGCAGATTTTATTCGTGTCCTTGTTGAGAATAAGTGCTCATAAACGCATATGTTTTCAAACCTTTCCACAATTAGCAAAGATGAAGTAACCATTTTTGAATATCTCTCAATATCGAATAAAGCGTATATAAGTTGTCATTGGACAACGTGATTAAGGATTGAATAAAGGGTCCCATCGATGGGTAAAAAAAAAGCATCAAGTTGAGAGTTCGAATTCATCTGTTAAAAGTTTATTAAAAATTTTTTTTTCTTTTTTGTCTTTTGAAAAATTAGATTAATAAAAGTGAATTTGATATCAAATATATTCCGTGAGTAAACTGAAAACAAGTATTAAGAAAAACAAAAATTACAATCAAGTCACGCTGAAAGCAACTAACATCGTTGTTAAGCAGTGATGAGCCTACTCAGTACTTACATGGGTAACCTCGTTGGAAGAGCAGTTACCGTGACTACTGAGATTATGTAAGTAACTAGTTTTAAAAGTTTTTGGCAAAAATTATTCAAAAATAAAAAAAAAAAAAGAAGAAAGAAATAAAGAAAAAAAAACTATGTAAACACAGTTTAGCTACGGTCATTTTATTTGTTTTATTTTGTCTGAAATGGGTTTGTTACAAAATTATTCAAAGTTAACAAGATTATCTTAATAGCAGAAGATATATTTTCGCTAAATTTTGAATCATTCTGATTCAAAGACTTTTCCTGATTCAGTTATTGTTGCTATCGTTTGTCACCACGCTTGTAAGTATTATGTAACGGAACTTTCGCAGAAAATTGACAAAAGGTAAATGATTGAATCAATTTACATAAAATGTGTATGATTAAAAGAGAAATTTGATGGAAAATTTTTCTTCTTTTATAAAGCAAATGTATTACTTTTTGGAAATTCAAAAAAACTTATCGAAACAAAAAAGTAAACGTATAAAAATCAATTGGAAAATTTTCAGTGTCAAATACACAAGCATTTTTAAAATTCTTTTTAAAAAATTAGATAATAAATTAAACCAAAAAAGACTTTTGGGTATTATTGTAAAATACAGATTTTATTAACTTTGTAAAACAGAAAGGAAATATTCATTTTTACATAGTTACATTTATTATCAAGTTATTTTCCGAAATTTTAATCAATATATTTTGTAACTTAAAGATAGTACATGTTAAAATATAAATTGCTGGGGAATTCTGCATAAAGGGAAATTAATTTGTATATCAGATTTTATTTATTATTTTCAATAATATATATTTCATAAAAATTGATTGAACCGTTCTGTGTGAATTTATATATTTTTTTCAAACGCTGTCATTTTTTTCAACAAATGCCTAGTGATAACTTTTGATTGATATGCTTAAAAAGAAATAACTGATTAAATTAGTTGAATCTAGAGTTTTGGATTAACCTACAAAATATCAAACACACACACACACACACACGCACACACAGACACACACACACACATACACACACACATACACACACACATTCTGGATTTTAATCCAATAAACAAATAAAATATCATAACTAAATAAATACACTCACACGTATGCATAAGTTTAGCTTAGTTTGGCATAAAGCCAGAAGAATAGAGCTCCCTGTGAGAATCGAACTCGTTTGTTAGCCTCGCTCGTTAACCACGTGAGGCCACCCTGTTATGTGATAGAAGCTGTCTTAATTTTTTTACTTGACCTTCATCATATTGCTGTTTTTATTTGTTATCTTTTTATCAGAATTCTGAGGTTGTTATTCTCCGACCATCAAAGAAGCAGCGTAGAAAAACAAAGAATATGCCTCAGGTTAGATTCGAAACCGTACTCCTTAAGCTTATGAGTCCTTTCTTTGTTTCTGACCCCCGCAGTTCATTAAAAAAGCAACAAAAATAAGAAGAAAGAATAACTATCTCATATTATTTATTTATTAATTATTTATTATTATCTTAATTTGGCACGAAACTTGCGGGTATGTCATAAGAATCGAACTCATCAATAATATGACCTACAAGAATACCTTCCTAACCATTATATCACAATAGAGTGCACTTATTTATTAAGCTTATTCAGCTGGGTAAAAAAGCATTGGCATATGTCATGACTTCCAGAGAAGATCGAACCAGTTGTGATATATGAGACCCGCCAGCTAACCATCATATCACGATGAGGGATCCTTTGTCCCATACTAGTTGAGGATAATAGACAGTACCAGCTACTATGGGACAGCGGTAAGTAATGATGACAATGTTTCATCGAAGAAATTAATAGAATATAGTCATCTACTAAGCATAGCTTAATTTTGGTTCACATACACAAGAAGAAGGTACCCAGTGAGAATCAGCTCGGTAGTCAGTCGTAATCGTGCGTGACACAAACTTGCTTCTTTCACCGCGATGAGGGGTTCCTCAGTCCTAATGATAATTCATTGTTATATTTAAATGCATATTTTATCCAGTAAATGTAATGATTGCAGGATAGAGAGCAGAATGTAAATAATATAATAATGACAAAAAATCAAAGAGATTTATACAATATTTACAAATAACTTACCTTTTAGTTTCTTCTTACGTAGACCTAAAGTGTTTTTAAGGAATTTTCGTGGCACTGTATTTTTTTCTTCCATGAAAATAGGAGGCTTCTTCGGCATTTTTTTTTTGTTTTCTAAAATATTTTTTTCAATAAAATAAAACTCAATAGTTGTTTTGGTATCCTTATTTTTTTCGAGCAGGGCAAATCAGTTTAAAATTAGAATTTTCAATAAAATTTGAATGAAAGGATTTTGTGCGTATGAATCGTCCTGCAGTTAGAACGCGCTTCTGTCAGGGGATAAATGTACACACTGCAAACGAAGGGGGCACAAAACTTATAATAAATAAATAAATAAAGCAGAGAAAGAAGGAAGGGAGGAAAAGCCGAAAAGAGACACAAGCAAGATAGAAAGAAAAGATTGATACGAGCAAAGAAAGAAATAGGTGGGGCTTAAAGTCATGAACGAATAGAGAAAGAAGGAAAGAGATTGATAGAACGGGGTGGTGCCAAGAAATATAAGGAACGTGTGGGTGTATGTGAGAAAATTTGCTAACTTTTTACGCTAAGGCTTAGTTGAAGAGGATAACGACGGGAGTTGACTTTAATACTATTAATAGGAGTAGTAATAGTTTTAGATGCAACTTGTTTCATTATTACGAGTTAGAGAAGAGGCAACGGTCGAGGTAGACGTTGACAAATAATGTTTATGACACAACTCAGTTGGTTAGAGGTTTTCCAAGGTTGGCTCTGTGTGGCACAAGGCCGCGTTAGTTAGAATTAGAGTCCTCATACTAACAAATCGGTCTATTAGCTTACAATACAGTGAACTATGGTCAGCTTAACTCTCTGTCCCTCTCTTTTCTCTCTCTCTCTCTCTCTAGAGAGAGAGAGAGAGAGAGGCAGTTTAGTAGACGACCATAGTTCAGTTTATAAACCGGTTTGCTATATATATGGATTGTGTTTTACGGCAAACCAACCCTTGTTGGTTATTCAATGCCAAACCACATTACCCAAAGTTCTAGGACACAAAACTCACCATCAGATGATTTGGTGTCATATCCAAGACACTCGTTTTATGGGGTGGGGTTTATTCCTCCGCAGAGATTCAGTCGGTGTATTCTACTGCTCCAGCCGACTGAGTTGATACATATATATATATATATATATATATATATTGAGAGAGAGAGAGAGAGAGAGAGAGAGAGAGAGATGGGAAGCAGTTCAGAATACGACCTAAATTCAGTGAATATATATATATATATATATAGTCATCCGCAGAGTGTTTCATTGTATCACAACTCTTCAGTGTGGCTAGACCGGCGATTGAAACCAGGATGACTTTACATCACTTGGAAATTTTACCAGAGACGCATCGCCATTCTCAGCGTAAGTGAATGCATTTTTTGCATGTCTTTACATATACGTTATCGGCGACCTGGACTACTTAATTCATGAGAAGAGCTAATGCATATATATATATATATATATATATATATATATATATATATATATATATATATATATATATATGTGTGTGTGTGTGTGTGTGTGTGTGTGTGTGTGTGTGTGTGTGTGTGTTTGTGTGTGTGTGTACAATGCACATGAAAAATCAAGAGCACAATACAAAGTTGTGGACCCTCTATTAAATTTCTACATTTTAAATCGGCATTGAGCACTTAAAGATATTTATCAAAATCTATTTTTTGGCAAAAAATTGCCCAGTCTATAGGTAATATATATCAATAAAAGTGCCCATACGAAAAAAGTCTGGAAACTTATTTAATGATCCTCGTATCTCTAATTATTATTTCTTTACACACAGTTATGGTATCAACTGTTCCACTCTAATATAAACAATTTATACACAGTTATTTGGTTTCATGTAAGTATTCCAAATAAATAATAATAATAATAATAATTTTTTTACAAACATATATGTTTTCAAGCATTTCTGTTCAATACAAATAACTTTCAAAGAAATCTATTATGAGGCAAATTCTATCTGTCCGGGTTGGTTGGTTGGTTGATTTCTTGGGTTTTATGGCATATCAACCTTTGTAGGTTATTTAACGCCAAATCAATTTTTATGTAAATAATCTGTTCTTTTTAAAACAATTCAGTTTAGCATCAGTACACAGTTTAATGGTCAAAAACATTTCTATTTCAAACTATTCAAGCAGTTATATGTAACAATTCAGTTAAGTGTAAATACAGTTTTAATGTCGAAAAATAGTTCTATTTCAAATAATTCAGTTAAGCATAAGCACGCAGTTTAAATGTAAGTACGGTTTAATTGTCAAAAACATTTCTATTTCAAGCTATTCAGTTTATTCAAACAATTCAGTTTAGCATTAATAAGTATGCTGTTAGTTCTATTTAACCCATAGATAGGGCCCTATCAGGTGCTACCACTCCGGGCCCGATTGGACCTGGGAGCAATGGCAATAAAGGAATACTCCGCATTCCCCAAAGCTCCAGCACTGCTGGAACCTCACCATCATATTGTTTATTGTCATATTCAGGACACTCGTTGGGGGGTGGGTCAGTGTATTCTACAGCTCCTGCTGACTGGGCAATACACAGAGAGTTAAATGTCAAACAGTTTTATTTCAGATAATTCAGTTCAGCATAAGTACACAGTTTAGACTTAAAAACTGTTCTATTTTGAGCAATTCAGTTCAGCACTAGTACGCAATTCCTATGTCAAAACAGTTCTATTTGAAACAATTCAGTTTAGCATGAATACGCAGTTTAATTGCCAAAGATCAGTATAGTGAAAGAAGCACGGTTTAGTTCTATTTAACCCGTAGATAGGACCCTTATCAGCTGCAACCACTCTGGGCCAGAATGGACCTGGGAGCGATGGCAATGAAGGGGTACTCTGCATTCCCCAAAGCACCAGCATTGCTGGAACCTCACCATCATATTGTTTATTGTCATATCCAGGACACTCGTTTGGGGGGGGTACCCCTTCAGCCCCAGCCGACTGGACAATCTGTCCGGGAAAGAGTGGACCTGGGAATAATGGAAATAGAGGGTTACTCAAATTCCTACGTGTTTCTGAACTAAAGCCTCATCACCAGATGCAGTTTAGTGTCATACTCAGAACACCCCTTTTTTATTAGGGTTTTTTATCTCTCCACAGTAGGCATATTCAAAGCCTCATCGACATGGCAACAGAGTACTGAATTTTTTGTTTATTAAGAATTTATCTAGATGATGTATTTTATTTGGATAACTGAATTAGGTAGGCAAAATTATTTAAATAAATTAAAGATTAAGTCTTTATGGATGTAACTTAACAAAACTCAGCTAGTAATAATGTTTCTATTATGAGTCAGTGAATATACTTCAACCTTCGTATGCCATATCATATTCTATGTTGTCACATTTACAGGAAAAGATTCGTCTAATTCCATATAACAGTATAGTAAGAAGCGAGTTCGATAATATATCTCTTATTCTATGCGTTTCTTTCTGGATCTTTTGCATTATATTCCCGGTTTCGATACATGTTATAAACTCGCAAAATATCAACCCACTTGTTGGATTTTGGTTTTTCAAAATGTTGTATTGCCTGAAGATCGTAAAAAGTGACATTTGGAGCAATCTGTGTTATACTGCCTATATATCCCAGATATCGAATACTGTTTACAGACCTTTAAAGAAAGTATTATAAACATGTGTGTGTGTTTGTGTCTTTTCATTATGTGACCTTGAATACCTTTTAATTGAGAAATAGATTTACGTCGTACATTCAAACCTCCATTTCCATCACTGATTTAACTCCATCCGAAAAACTGATCCAAGTCTTGATAACAATGAAAAAAATTGGTCTGCTGCTAAAGAAATTGTTCACTAAATTCGAGTCGTTGAATTCATATCTGTTATCAGAATTTAGCCATTTTGTACAGTTTTTAAGTTATACACATTTAAATGTAATATAAACAATAATATTCTGTATGCCAAATATAACATATAATATAATGTAATATGAACAATATTATACCGTATACAAAATGGTATACCATTTCATTGGAAAACAAACTTGAGTACTCAAACTCAGTAAATACTTCATTACATCATATTCCCATATTAATATCAAACTCATCATGTTACATTTGTTTAAAAAAAGAATTTCGATAATTCTATTAGATGATAAAATTTGTCCCCTCAGTATATTTCACTTAAACATAGCTTAATAGCGTTTGAAAGTATTTGAGACATTTACCCTGATCTCTCGCTGAAGAAACCAGTTGTAATCCCCCTTCATATTCAGGTTAAAGCGCACTTGGTATCTAGTTTCAATCACTAGAATATCTTGATAAAGTCTTTTTCCATGCTCATCACTTCAGATTCGGTGGGAAAAAATTAGATGAGAATGCTATACCATTCCATTCTTCGTTGCCCTATTAGATTATTTATTGAATCAGTATATAATTACAATTGACACGAATGAACCCTATGCTGCCCATTGATTGACACCTTTTTCCCCTTGTATAGCACTGGACCTTGTTGTCCAGTTTTAGCTGTAATCAGGAATACGTGCCTGGACCCAGATTTGGGTCCTAGTCCAGCAAGGCTCTTCAGGCCCACATTGCACAAAGTAGGCTGATGACCAGCATAGACCAGCATGGCTCGAGCCTCGGTTCGTGCCCGACCTTCCCCTCCCCTAAATCTCCATTATAATCGACCTTGTGTCGATTATAATTGATCTTGTGTCAAGTTCTGTCTGGTAGGAGGCGGCGACAAATAAACCTGAGTAGCCCATTGATTCTGTTTACCTCTGAACATTATTTATGTGATCTCGTGTTAAATGAAAATATTGATTTTTCAGTTTTGTATCATCATGTGCCGAATATTAAATATTAGCCGAGTTTGAAGTAAAGGAGTGAAATGAAGAACATTAGCGGGCCAAGTAGTCGCATATGATATACATTTTACAAAATTCTGATGTGCGAGAACAATTCAAAGCACAGATTCTGAATCCATTATAAAAAGTTTGTAGACCAGTTTAATTACTAAATCATGAAGTTTAAACCAAGTTCTATTCTGAAATTATCCTAACTGGTTGCAAATTCCCCCAGTATTAATTTAAGGTTTGATGCCAACAATGAGACGCTGAAAAGTCATCAACCTAAAAAAGAAGGCAATGCCATTTTTTAAAATTATTTATTTTTGAATCTTTATTGGATTTTATTTTCAAGAGTTAATAACGTGTTTTATGCTTCTGCGTCTTGCCTTTCTTGCTTGGGCCAAGAAACACTTTTTGGAATAAAAATGTAAACACGAAAATATTTTTGATACATGATTATATATATGATTATATTAATGATGCAAAGGAATCATCGATAGCCTTTGGATGTGTAAATGAAATAAGCTGAGTATCAATCGTTCTCGGAGTCCTCAGAACAATCCGAAAGAGTCTGGATAGAAATCTGGAAGACATGTGGATCTAAGAAAGGATTGACTGTCCGGACCACGGCGCTGATGAGGTCGGCTGTAATAAAGTATCACTCTAATCTAAGGAGGCTTATTGTCAATTCAGTGAAAACTGCCAGTTAGTACTGGTGGAAAAATTTGCAAAGATAATAATAATAATAATAATAATAATAATAATAATAATAATAATAATAATAATAATAATAAAGAATCTACACACCTCCCCACAGCTGAACTCGGCTAGAATAGTGATGGTGAGATTGTTGTCACTTGAACTACAGTGAAGGCTATCAGTAATATAGTGGAAACTCGCATAGAGCATTGAGGATTTCAAGGATACTTAGAGAATCGAAAAATGTACAAAAAGAGTAAAAACAAAGGACAATTACAGGGGCTAGTAACAGCAATATTAACAGAAATAACTTAAGGACAAACAGGAAGATTACCATTTTAAAAATCTAGACAACAAAAAGGAAAAGAAAAACAACTGTATGAATCCTTTCAGTGACAAACTAAAAAAAATTGCAAATGAGCCGACGTGACATAGCTTAGATGAAAAATCTAGAAAAAAGAATTTGGATTTTTTTTCAATCACAGCACGAGATAATGCCATAAAGACTTATATTAAAACAAAAATTGATAATACGCTGAAGAGTAGCATATGTAGCGATAGAGACTTTTTAAAAAGTTGATCATATTTTAAGCAAATGCCGAAAAAATTTCATAAAATGATGTGTGAATGGGAATGGTAAGAAACTAAAGTTTGACTATGCTGACAAATGGTTCATGCATCAACTATAATCAGCCCCAGAAAATGAGATGCAGAAAATTCTTGATCCCTGCAAGAATACCGGGCTTAGTATTGATAAACAAGAAGAAAATAACTTGTCATCTAATGGGTTTTCCAACTGACAGAAAATGAAAGAAAGCAAAAAACTCATCAAATAACTGGATCTTGCCAGGAAGCTGAAAAAGCTTTTGTACATGAAGGTGACGGTGATGCCTATTATAGTTTTTATTCTCGGAATAATTCTCAAAGACCAGGAAAGTGACAGAGGAAACTGTTGATCAAAGTTAGAATCCGGATCCTCCACACAACAGTACTGTCAAAATCAGGTAGAATGCGTTGAAGAATCTTGAAGAGCTGAGGGGACTTGCTGTTACTTGGAATAGGCATTTGTCCGATTAGAATGCAGACTGACTCGGCTAGAATTTGAACTTGGCATACCGGTTTTATTTCTTAGCCGATAGCCATTTTGCCATTCGCATTTTGTGATTCAGAATTTAGAAAAGATGTACGTATGTTTTCCAATATTGTCCTGAAATAATTGTATTTGTGAAATTCTCTTGACCTTGTTATTGCTGTTCATATGTAGAATTTCACAATGAGGTGGTGTATATCAAGAATCTTTCTTTGACGTCTACGGACTCTGAATACAGAGACGATAAGGAAAGGTAGATCGGGAAAATCTCGAAGATACAAGGAGCCGTTCACATAGAAATGGGGTTGCAAAGAATAAGACTCTTATCAACTACATGTGTGAGTGTGCGCAACAGTCTTAAAGTTAATAACTTCGAGAATCTTTAGCATTTGTTTTGCTGTGTCATGTTAATTATGAACTGCGATCATTTTCAATTCAATTCTTACCGAATGATCTCAATCATTAAATCATACAGAACCCCTCAATGTTTTCTGTAACGTTTGTTTTTTTAATTCTTGCATTCTATGATAGTTGCATATTTTGTTGAAATTTGGAACATAATTGGGTCTTTGTTCGACGTCAGGGATAGCATTTTATCGAGAAATATGTTCTTCTTCAGAGAAGTGTAGTTTGCCTCTAAAGAATTAATATAAAAGCAATTCGGACAACTCAATATATTTAATTGCAGGAAAAAAAAAATGCAAAAATACAATAAGAAAAAAAAATGAATGAAAGGGTATATGTAGAAAAGTCTTGTATGCCACGACCGAGTATGGCGTTTCTAATAGTATGACAGTTTGTGGTGAACTTACATATTTGAGAAGAGTTAGGATAGAAATGGTATCAGAAAGATTATGTTTTGCTAATCATCCAAGTAAACATCTGCCTTGTAAATCAGTATTTAAAATTGTATCTACTTTTTATAGTTTCGAACAATAGGAAATACTAGCTCAGCAACCAAGTATGGCTCAAGTGTTTTTTTTAATTTTTTCGATTGTGATTACTCATAAATAATGCCAAATACAAAGAGAAATATTAAGCCCTAGCTCCTGAGTGGACTGTATAGAAATATATATGCTCGGGCGGCCTAAATTATGTCCCGAGAATTCCCGTTTCTATATCACTTTTGCCAAGTAACAATGCAGCCTATGAAGCTTTTCGATGACATTATAATATTTTAGATTTTCAGCAATTTTTCTGTCAAAATTGAATGCTGGGAAAGGAATATGGTACAGGATTAGTGGACTTCACAGAGTTCATAGGGTTAACGTCTCATTAAGTATAAATGGGTTTAAGATATATGAGAGAAAAACGTTAAATCATACCAAAAGGACAATTGATTGCTGAAGATCTCTTGATGAGTAGAAAGCGGATTTTTCTCTTGGAGCCACCTTTTTGACCCGAACGTCCAACTCAACCTTCTAGTTTCCATAGCAACTTCTTTTGGTGACACAAAGAGATCGTTTTTTATTGGTTCAAAAAATGAGTAGCGATAGGGAAGGGCCAATTGCTTTATTGGCACCTCATCTGACCCTTTAAAACGACCACTACTTCTTAGGTTTCTTTGTCCCTCCTGAATATCAAGCTACTGTATCTAATAACGTAGAAGGCTAGTTAAGGCCAGTCTCATTCTATCTAGAAAGTGAAGTCTGATTCAAAGGTCATTTGTTTCCCAGACTGAGCTTAAAAAGAGGGAGGGAGGAAAGCCCCAAGGATCTGAATGTATTCCGAAATTGAATCGAGCTAAATTCTTTATCATCCTTTACTTCAGGGCTTCTCAAAGTGATCCATCTAGACTCTTGGAAGGAGGTGAATAAAAGCATAGTGATCCACAGGAGTGAATTTACTGGTTTGCACCTTTAATAATAGGGATAATAAAAATCACCAGATCATTTAAACTACTTGCTAAATACTGTACACCTAGAAGAATGCCTGATTGAGTGCGATGACTACTTGTAATGTGTCATTCACATACAACCTGTTCAAGATTTATAAATGAACAAAAAACAAAATTATCAAAAAGATTTGGATCTTTTTGACATCGTTAACGACGCATGTAATCATATTTTCCCAAAAGAAAACATTTTAAAGCAATTTAAACGAATTATTTTATAGGAATACTGAATTCTAAAATATTCCTTTTATTATTGGTTATGAGGGGTCTTTAGTAAAAAAAAAAATCAAATAATAATAATAATAATTTAGATTTTAAAAAGGGTGAAAAATAATGAAAAAGTAAAATTAAAATACAATGCCTGAAATTTTAATTCTTATCCATAGTAATAATGTTTTTATGAATGAAATGAAAATGAAATTAATATCAACGAAAAATCCCGCTCTGACCAAGAGATCCGGTTCTTCTCATAAGTCAGTTTTAGAATTGCCAGATATTTGTCGATTTGGGTGTTATGTTATTCAATATTCCATTTATAATAACTTTTCTGTATTTTGAAAAAAAAAACTTAAATCTTAAAACTGAAAACACTAAAAAAAAAAATCAATCCCACCACAACCCATATTTCCCATTAAACAAATAATTCAATAATTAAAGGTGCATTTGCATTTATAGTTTACTGATTCTTTTCTCATGAAAATTGTAATAAACACTAGGAAACCAGTTATGTTTTGTAATTTGATATTCAGTTAATTTATTTGGAGGTGACAAGAAATTAAATTTGGTTACATTAAAAACAACTTTATTTGTTTCGATAGCAGAAATAACATATATTGCAATCTCACAATATATATCAAAGACTAGATTTACTATGATTCCCCTCCACAAAGACGGCCGACTTATCCAACGTACTAAAATATTACAGTATGTTAAATAAATCCTTATTTTACATTTTTAATTTATGAACTCGTAATTATAGAGATGAGAATCATATTTTCAGGCTTTCTTAAACTCGTTGAAAATCCATCATTTGTGTGAACTTTTGTTTTGAGGAGTTAATAATATCATCAAATATAGATTCCAGAACACAATTTTTAAAGTCTTGATTTTTTCCGGAGGTTAAAAGAAAAAAAAATGTCATAAAATAAAAAGAATTTAAAAAAATCATAACTTTGACTCTAAGATAGAAATTATTTTTCTTAAATGACCAAACGAGAAAGTCGGGATTTGGTTTTGCTAACCTGACAGACATAAAGGATCAAATCAAGCAATATACGTCTACTGTAAATAGAACCCCTTATAAAATCTTAATAGTTTTTGAATTATAAAAGATTCTTTCTTAACTTTAAGATTGCAAAGAAAAGAAAAATCTAATGTGAGTTGTGATTAATAAAAATGTTCAAAATTTTCTAAATTCTCAATATTTTTCTCCGTTACAATTACTTATATCATATTTGGGATTGTTATATGATTATTCTTAAATATAAAAGACAGAGAGTTGATTATATTAAAGTCTATTATAGTTATCTCTCTCTCTCTTTCTTTCTCTCTCTCTCTCTCTCTCTCTATATATATATATATATATATATATATATATATATATATATATATACAAAGTAAAGTAGGTGACCTTAGTCGAGGGCGACTCGAAGGTTCCCTTTTCAATAGCTACTACACCAAGGTGTATGTTAGGGCGCAACTCCTTTCGCTGGATGGCTCCACTTTACCCTTGATCCTTACCTTATAATACTGAGGCATCAAGAACCATTATTTAAGTCTTTGATGTGACTCGACCTGGGAGTGAACCCTGATTTCCCGGCCCATGGGTGAACACTCTACCCAATATAAAGGCAAAACAGTCAGTCAATCTGAGTGAGAGACAAGTTGTAATTAAAAAAAAAACTACGAGAGAAGCAAATGTCAATATGTTCAAATGTCAATATGTAAAACGACATTTATTAGCGTTTCAAATGTTTAAGTAAAGCTATGATAAAAATATGCTTACGATATACGAATAAAAAAAATCAAGTAGTTTAACGTAACATAAATAAATAAATTAATAAATAAGCAAAGATTCGTTTGAACAATTAGCGTAAAATATGTTTTTTAATGAAAGAAAAGAAAAGAAAAATAAAAAGGTACATAATAACGCAGTCGTAGTTGAACTTATAAACAATAAACTTTTTAATTCAATATTTATTTTAAAAAAGTGAATTTAAATCTAAATGAAATAATTGTATTTTTAAATACTGATGAATTATTCTGTTTAAATTTGACGTCAATAAAAAAAAAAAGTAATTGATTTAATTTGTTGTTAAAAAAAGATAACATATAGTGTGGTATTCTGAGTACCCACCCATCTTTTATAGCTTGTTTCCCTTTTGTCTTCCGACTGACCATCACCCTTAGTTGTCGCTCTCATGTGTGAGAAAATGTTGACATTTTCTTTATTAATAAAGCCTTTAAATATGTCCTACGTTTTCGTTTCATTATTTCAATTTAATAACGAGCAACCTTAAGTGAATCGGGTTAAACCTAAAGATGGACAAATTCATGAAACCGGAAGTCTTGGACGTATCACCAAACTCTTCTTGGACTGGAAATTGACGCATTAATATCGTTCCTTTTCTTTTCTTATACGTCATTCTACCCAAGCTAATGATATCGGTAAATTTGACACTCTGGTTACCTTTGTCTCTTTTTCAGCGTATGGGTACATTGTGGAGTGCTATAATTACGAGACAGCCTTAGATATATTGAAAGGGCTGTACATAAAACGCAATTTTTCGGTTTTCGCGAAACATGCGTTAGCCACTCGAGAACAAAGAGAAGGAGAGTCGATAGTCGATTATGAGCAAGAACTCCGACTTTTCGGTAAAGAGGTGCCATTTTAAAGCAGTAAGCGCCTTACAGAAGTAATACGATTGTGTCAGAGACGTTTTCATTTGTGGTCTACTTTGGCATACCATGAGGCTGGGTTTATTGGGAAAACAAAACACTCGACCTGAATACGACGATGAATGAAGTTAGGGTTCTTGATATGTCCCAGAAGTGTTCAGAATCGTATGCCGTCACCCGACACTTCATGTAAATGCTATCACTGAAACAAATTCTGATTATACTCCTGTATGAACGTATGTCATTACTGCACTGAAAATTAAATGTTTCTTTTCGTCACGATCGTAAACACTGGCCCGCGAAAGAGGCCGCTTGCCATAAGTATGGGTGGAGGGGGTACTCCTTTAAAGTGAATCAGCCGATTACTATTGTTCGGGCTGCCAGGTTTTCTGTCTGTAGAACTGTTGAAGCAAGTTACTGTATTTATATTTGTTAAGGACGGGGAGGCTACTGCATTTGTGGACAAAGGAAGCTCAGAGTCGTTTATTTCCTGTAATTACGTCGAGAGATTTAAAATTGGATTCTACATCTGTAAACGTATTCATGACACCTTCATCACCGATTTCACCAATAAAAAGTTTGTTCTGACAAGATCAACCTATTAGGTAACTCAAATCCCAACACAGCTTTCTCTGTTAGCAGACCTTTGCTAAGCCAGGACTTTATGAATCAGCACTCCGAAATATCCTTCAATGTTGGTGGCACTAAGAAACGCCTTCATATTTTGAATTCTTCTTCTTGCAGTGTTTCATCTGCATTGGTGGACATGCCATCTCTGTGCTCTAACCAGACGCCAGATAGCAAACCTAAATTTCGGAGACTAGATAAGAACAAGAAGTTTGTACTGTCTAAAATTGAAATGATGCTACGAGAGGGAGTTATCCAGAAAAGTAAAACATCCTGGAGAGTTTAGGTCCTAATCGTAACCAATGAACACTAACGAAAGAGTCAGGTTGTTGATTACAAGACCACCTTACACTGAGTCGTTGGTCTATTTTCATTATTCTCAGTGAATCCCAATGTTCTTCGATAAGATTAGATCATTAGTAGTCGCAGAATTATTTCCTCTCAACCACAAAGTGAAGAAAGTATTCAACGACTTCAAAAGGGAAATCAAGAAAGCATTGTTGCACCCATCGATGAAACAATTCCCTTTGTAATTTAGCTATTGCAGTGACTCTGAACCAAGCTGGTCGCCCAGTCGTCATCTTTTCCCGCACAACTCCTACGGAACGTAAACATGCATTTGTTGAAAAAGAAGCCTGCGCTATAATTGAGGCAGAGGAAAAGTGACCACACAATTTGTCTGGACAAAAATTCACCATTGCCACGAACCAACAGGCAGTCAATTATATTATTCACTTTAAAAGACTGATATAAATAAAAAATCTAACGGTACAGGATGAAATTTGGATGCTTCATGTACGACATAATGTTCTGACCAGACAAAATTAATATTCTAGCAGATATACTATGGGGAGCTCATTGTGGGGCTGCCATCAACAGAGAGAAACTAGCAGATCTTCACACCTATTCAGGAATAACTATACAGTCTCACTTTATTAGATTATGAGCCATTCTATTGAGGAGATAAAAAATATGCGTCGAGTATCCTGTTAGTGTTCTATTAAAGCGATGATTTTACACTCCAAGAACGTCTCATCTTATTAAAGCCACACAGCTAATGGAATGAATTAGCATGAATTTTAAAGGACCCCTGCCTTTTCCCCCAACTGCTACTTACTAACAATAGTAGACGAGTATTCCCGCTTTCCCTTTATCATTCTATGTCTGAACATGACAACGGAAACGGTCATCCGATGTCTAAACCAACAATTCTTTGTGTTCGGAGTGCCAGCTTACGTGCAGTCCGATCAGGGACTTTCATTCCTATCTTTGAAACAAACAAAGTACCTGACAATATTAGGTTTTATAGCGAGCTGAACAACACCTTATAACCCGCGAGGGGATGGAGAGCGTGAATGCTACAACGGCATTATCTGTAAAAACATCAAACTCGCCTTAGCATCCAGAGACTCCTGGAACTCTAACAGGAGTAAGTGCTATCTCAGGTATTACACTTGATCAGATCTTTAGAGTGCATAGCCATAAATGTCACACATTAAATACTCTTTGCCGATCTTCCATTAGCCGATCTTCCATTAGCCGATCTTCCATTAGCCGATCTTCCATTAGCCGATCTTCCATTAGCCATTCATTACCGAGTTGGCTGTCTGAACTAGGACCGTTTTTATTACATGCTCGTGGAAGTAAATATGTGGATTTGCTCGAATGATATCCCCAATATACCCATATATGATTCACGGAAGAACAAGAATCGACTGTCTCAGTGCGAAACTTAGACCCAATGGGTTATGCGTCACAAAGTGTTAAAAACGGAAATAAATGGCTTAATTGTTCTAGTTAAAGGTCGGCCAAATTCGGAAAATTCCGTAATCACTGGCCATTAAAACGTAGCAGATGAAACTAACATTGTAGAAACAAGTGGTTCTCTTTCAAAGGAATCCGACGATCCAGCGGAATTGTTATCACTGAGCGAAACCTCCACTACTGTGCCTGTTATCCCAGACCCCCTGATACGACTCGTAAAAGAACACCGAAAACCGAATTGTTATCACAAATTCTCAAACTTTAAAGTGTGGAAGAATGTGATATTCCAAACATTCACTCTACTCTTTCTGCTTGCATTTTAAAACTTATCTCCTCTTTGTCTTCCTATTGATAATCTCTCTTGGTTGTCGTTCTACTAAATAATAAAATGAAGCCACTTTGTTATTAAAACCCTCGGATAGGCCCAATGTTTTCCTTTCATTATTTCATATAGCAAATAAAATAGATAGTCTCCCGTTTTTAGGATTTTCTTTACTAGATAGATATTTTAAAATTCGTTTTATTCCAAGGTTCTTAAACATAGACAAGTCAATTAATAAACCCATTTTGGAACAGGTAAAATTAGAATAATGATAGAAAAATTTTTTTTTGAATTGGTATTATCATTAGAAATTGTGTTTTTTTCCAATACATCAAGATTGCTCAGTCGGCTAGGGCTGTAGAATACACCGACTGCTTCTCTGCAGAGGGATAATCCCCCCGCCGCCCAATGAGTGTCCTGGGTATGACACTAAACAATCTGATGGTGAGGTTCAAGTAATGCTAGAGCTTTCGGGAATGCAGAACACCCCTTCATTGCCATCGCTCCCAGGCCTATTCTGACCCAGTGGTAGTACCTGATAGGGTCCTATTTATGGGTCAAATAGAACTAAACTGTGACCTTATGCTAAATTAAATTATTTGATTTAGATCTGTTTATATGTATAAAAATTGATTTGGTATTAAATAACCTACAGTTAAGGTGCCATAAAACCAAACCAAACCAATACATTAAGAGGAGAAAAGGCGGGATCACTATTAACTGAAGACAGGCGATAGCTGACAGCCATTTTTTGCCAAAGAACGATAAACATATACGTGATTTTCTCCTCCTATGAAAGCAACAGAACCGCAGAAATGTTTGTTTAAGAATAGTCCGTAGCTTTATTACAATCAGATATTTCTATGTTAAATTTGTTAATTACTTATTTTTAATAACAGGTTTATTTTAGAAATATACGCGAATTGTTTTTTCAATCATATCTCAAGTCTATATTAAATTTATTTTGACTTGAATTTATAATGTGGGCTTATTTTCAACACATGTTTTATCAATATATTCTTATTGTGAACATTTAGGATTCCTCAGTCTTTATGGATCCAGACCAATAACAAATTTATAATGATCTAGCCACCATACATATTTATCTTTTCAATTAAAAGCAAGGTACCTAGAAATTTTCGATAAAAATGTCGAAGAAAAAGTATATGAAAGGTTCATTTCAGAAGCTAGGGGAAAAAGCGATCAGAAGAAACTGTAGAAGTTCAACAAACATTTGTTTGCTAACAGGAATCAGACTGCTGCTGCAAGACAACGTGAAAATCACGACGTGTGACAGGCTTGTTTACTTGATAACAGGAATCGAGTTTGCATTTAAAAGAAGTTACTAGCCAATCAATAGTGGACATGTTTGCCAAAGGAGAAACAGATAGGTTGGCCTTCAGGGAAAAAACCAATAGGATTTAAAGGTAGAAGACTACATAGATGCCTTAAATTCTGATGGTGACCACAGAAATTTTGAACAGCCAATCATATTGCCTTTAAGCTCTAAAAGGGGGACGCCGTTATATGCACTAACAAACTCAAGACCCAGTTATCTATATTAGACAGTTTGGACCAGAGGGCCTTTTTATTAATTTCACCTGAAACTCAAAGTGGCCTAAAATCTCTTATGAACTTTTTGAACATGAAAAATCTAAAGATCGCCATGTTTTGATTGCTCGAGTGTCTCATGAAAAGCAAAAGAAACTCCCCTGGCTTCTCAAAGAAGGAAGAATCTTTAGTGAGCTTAATGCCTGAATAATAACAATTGAATGGTAAAAGATAGGACTTCCTCACTCTTTGACCTAGATTTGGAGCAAAGTAAAAAAAATAAGAAGATATGATGTTGGTTGACAGAATCATTTCAGCTGAGCTGCCTGGTAAATACCGCAAGCGTAAGCAAAAAGAGGGAGACAAGTCAGCAATTTAAAAAGTTTGAGGTGGCGAAATGGCATCAGACAATCAATATGTAGAGCCCTAAAATAAATTATCATGTAAAATCTTAAAGGCACGCTTTAATGTGGAGTACTGAAGCTCTGCGAAAGTAATTAAATTAATTAAAAAATATATCAACAAGTATAGTGACATGACTACTTTTGTTATCTGAAGGATCTTTGGATTTGACATTCACTAATGATATCCAACAGCGGTATACCTAGCAGTCCCTCAAGAGAATAGACAGAGAGTCCACTTTATAAAAGATACAACTTATCATTTAACAGACATTACCTGAGACTACACTAACAGCTTTTTGTACTGTGCTATGAATATGGTTTTGTAGGATCTCTTATGTACGTAGAAGTTCCAATCTGTTATACCTGGACTGAGCAAAATCATGGGTTCAACGGAAGTGGAATCAAACTGTTGAAGGATATGAAGTCAAAGCATGTGATGCTATTAATCGGGTTTATACTGTTCACTCTAATAACAGGAAGTGTTTTCTTTTTTATTTCCTTCTCCATACTGTTTGAGGACCAACATCTTTTGAGAATCTCCGGTGCTTTCAAGGTAGAATGTCTATGATATCAAGAAGCACGTAGATTACATGGCCTTTAACAAGACAATGAACATTGAAAACAATTCTCTAGAAGTTTCTCGAGTAACCACTCGGATAAGACAGTTGTTTGCAATTATGCTCACAGCCTGTGAGATTGATCAACTTCATCTTCTCTGGGATGAATTAAAAAGCAATATACCTGAGGACTTTCTGAATCGAGCAAAACTATAAAATAAAAATATGTCTAAATTTGCTCCGAAATTTATAACCAATCTCTTAGCGATCTAGCCTGTCGAGTCTAGGTTCTTGATATCGCATTAACTTGTTGTGGGATGCCGGAGCCTGACGAATGAATGAAGATACATCCCGGAATTTATCGAGGGAGAAATTATGATACTCATACTTTGGTTTAGTTCATCAATGAAAATCAAACTCGACTGGTGGATGACCAGAGGACGGTTTACCATAGCATTTCGGACAGCATTGAAAATGACAAGAGAGTAACATTCTTTATTGATGCTCCAGGTGACACTGGAAAGACTTTCCTGATAAAGTTGCTTCGGGCAAAAGTTGACCTAAAAAAGAATATTGCCCTTGTAGTAGCATCAATTGCAATTACATCATCACTTCTGCACGAAAGGACTGCACACTTTATATTTTGTCAGTTCCTAGATCTTACACGAAAGCAAAAATCTTTGTGTAATGAATTCATTCAATGCCAAACATTTGCAAATTTGGGATGAAGCAACCCTGAACCACAAACGAATAATCGAAGCATTAGATCGGATACTGCTGAATTTAAAAGACAACACAAAAGCAAAGGGAAGAGTTACTTTGGATCTTGCTGCTGATTTCAGACATCAATAGCTATCCGAAAAAAATCTTACCTCAGGCATCACATTCAAAAACTGAGCCTTAAAATTAATATGTGAGTGTATTTAAATCTAGATAATGCTGTTGGTGAATTTGCTCCTCAGCTTCTACATTTAGAAAATTGATTTCAGCAATGGCACTTTTATAATTAAGTTCAGTTATCCTTTCAAACCATTCAAACAGAAGACGTAATTTCCAGAGTTTTACCCGGTGTTCATATATACTACTTTGATAACAAATGACCCTGTGATCGAGCGCTTTTAGCAGCAAAAAATGTTCCTGTAAAAGAGATAAACGTAAGGCTTCTGAATATGTTACCTGGAGAGAGAAAAATCCAATGAATCAGTTGTCAGAATCAAATAATTAACTATCTAGCTGAGTCTCATAATAGTCTTGAACTAATAGGAACTGATCCACATAATCTGTTACTGAAGTTTAGGGTATAAATCATCCTGCCCTATAACCTCGATCCACCCAAATCATGCTACGGCACAAGTACTTACCATCAAAAGTATGATGCCCCATGTCTTGAAAACAATAATCATATAAAAAAATATACTGGGGTTAACTGCTTCATCCCCAGAATATCTATAAGACCAACTGAATTGCCAATTGAATTCTAAAGGCTCCAGTTTCATGTCAGTCTCCGCTTTACCATGACAATAAACAAATATCGAGGAAAACTCTTTAAATTGTTGAACTGAATCAGGCAGAATCCATATTTTCACATAGACAGTTTAATGCAGGTCTTTCAAGAGTTGGAAACTCTGATAGTCTCTTCATTCGGACACCAGAGGGACAAACCATGAATACTGTCTACCATGAAGATTTAAACTGAACAAATATGTGAAATAATAAAATATAATGTTTAAAGGAATGAAGAAAACATGGGAAAATATTTGGTTATGTGAGCCAAATTTGTATATCACTACATAGTGTTACCTTTGCAATTTCGAAGTCTCCCTTCAAATACCATCTTTTGACTTGATTTTTCTTGAATAATTTCCTGTTTATTCATAAGAAGGAAGTCGGTGTGCATTTTACAATAAAAGCGCATAGTAAACTGAACATTCTGAGAAAAACGGAAGCCCTGATTACTGGTGTTAATTTGAAATGGACAACATATTTCATTTTGTAAAATATTGACAAAAATAATATTAGCCCAGTTGGCTGAGGGTGATGAATGTGTCGACTGCATCCCTACCGAGGAATGTCCTTAATATGATTCTAAACAATCAAAGAGCTTGGGGGAATGTGGAGTACTCCTTCAATGTCCTAGGTCTGTTCTGACCTGGAGTTGTTGTACCTTTTAGGGTCCCCCCTATGGGTTAAATATGACTGATTAGCTATTTTCTTGTGTAAAAACAAATAAGGGATGTTAAAATGAATTATTTATCCTTCATACCAATACTTGAAACCATGGAATTTCGTTTACAAATGATATATATATAATATATATGAATAAATAGGATTTAGCGTTAAATACTCATCAAGGGTTGATATGCCATTAAACTAAATAACTTAACCTAAATAACTAAATTGTAATAAATTGTGTCTATTCTTCAATTAATATCAGATTCAAGAAAGATTTCTAGATTGCAAATGTTAATTTGTTATGATACCCAGGCAACGCCAGGTATCTCCGCTAGTTCATATCTGTTTTATTTGTTTTTTATCGCTTATTTACTACGTGTTACTGATTCCTTTTCACCAAAGCGAGTTTGACCTCGTTCGGAGGATAATCTTGAAAATCTGAAGAAATTGATAAATATTTGTTTTATTTTCCAAACTTGAAATCAACGTGTTTAGCTTCTTTTTTTTTTTTTTTTTTTTTTGACCGAGTGATCATTTTGATGAAACTAATTCCTCATTTGTGGAATATCTGTTCATGACGGAAAAGGTTTAAGTAAATATAGGGAGAAAAAGGGCAATCTTTCACATTTAGTAACAATTACAAAGAGAATGGGTTATTAACACTGTGAGACATCACTTCTTTTATAGCGAAGTAAACAGTAAAACATAGAGAGTGAGAGACAGGTTCCACTAAAAACCAGTGATAGCTGTATCAAAAATAATTTTAAATCTTTCCCAGTATTATTCTAATAATTCTCGGAAGGCTGGGTAAAATTGGATCCATAATAGCAGAGCCTTAACGGAACGGATGGATATTTAGTAGATTAACACCGAGATTGTGGCATCATAATAAACATAGAAATTTATTTAATGTTTGTCGGTATATCGTTTCATTTATTGGCGTTACACACGTTAAAAAATCGTTGAAGATTTATTCTAAATTTTAAATTAACTTTTATACTGTTTCGAATCATTACGGTCATTATTGTGTGGTAAAGAGAGAAGTAAAAATTACACATTCACTGAATTTTATTTCAAAGTTACAAAGTCAAAGTTTTTTAAATCCCTCAGCCACGGGTCGTATGTGGCACAAGGTCACTTTTAAGGAGAGTAAAGTTAGTATGAATTCAAAGTTTTCCTTCTTCTGGATCGGTTGCCTAACAGAGTTTAAATAACACAGTCTTTTCTACTATTCACCGATAGCAGGCAGAGAACAAAGTATTCATGCCTTTCACAAGGACATTAGAATAAAGCAAAACGCAAACAAACCTCTCTTGTATTTGAACTCGGATCACCGATTCAATTTCCATGAAGGCGTAATATTAATTATACTAAGATTGTGGATCAAATGAACTGGTCTACTAATTTCATAGGTTTGCCATGTAATAACCCCATCTTGTTTGAAATCCATGAACTAAGTTTTATCTGCCTTCACGTAGAGGCCTTCTCCGGCGAATGAAGTAATCGTGTTGCCATTAGCGTTTATTGCAAGTCTCTTCATACATGAATTGAGGTCTCAGTAGCCGTTAAACGGATGTATGTAAACAATAGTAATTGTGATTCATAACCGTTTAAAATTTACTTCGCTGCTACTGTCTCCTCGTGGCTGAAGGGTTAGAGGCTTGGATTGGCGTTTGAGTCAACCGGGTTTCGATCCCAGCTACGGGAAGCTAATATGTCTAGCCACACTGATGAGTTCTGATAGAACGAAACAGATCTGTCTGTGGATGACTATATATATATATATATATATGTGTGTGTGTGTGTGTGTGTGTGTGTGTGTGTGTTCTAGCTTAATTCGAACAATACACAGTGAAACCGACTTAACTCGATTCGTGCCGCCAAATCAAAAACCGAAGTCAGAATTTAACCATTACGTCTCATTTGTAGCCGATACTCATTTAAATATTATATACATAATATTATTCCGCATGCCATATTATATGCTATATTGTCACATTTACAATATAAGATTCATCTAATTCCATGTAACAGAATAGTAAGAGGTGTATTCGATAATATATCTCTCATTCTATGGATTTCTTTCTTAGTTTTTTGCATTATATTCCCGGTTTCGTTTCATATTACATACTTTCTACATACCAATAATTTGTTAAGCTTCGGTTCTTCAAAATGTAGTATTGCCTGAAGATCATAAAAAGTGAAATCGGTAGCAATATGGAGTGTTAATTTCAGTGTTATATATCCCAGATATTGAATAGTTAGATACCTTTAGATAAAGTATATATATATATATATATATATATATATATATATATATATATATATATATGGATCATTGAATATACCCGTAAGTTACTTAGAAACATTTTGCATCGCTCAGTTAAATTTCTATTTTCGTTACTGATCAAACACCATCATAAAAGATTGATATAAATTATGACAAAAAATTATCTACAACTAAAAGAAATTCTCAACTTAATTTGGGCTGCTAAACTCAAATTTGTAATGCGATAAACACAGGATATCATTCGAAGATTTTTATTTGAACAATACATTTAAATTGCTGTATGTTATATGTTATAATTTTTCGAGAATAAAGCTATTCTCATTCTATTTTCGAATGAATGTTAATTCTATGGAATCTGCATTCGGTGCGAATTTTTTTGATCATGCAAATTTTCTATATAATAATCACAACAATGATGTTGCTACTTAGAATGCTTTATACAATGATTCCCTCCTTCTTAAATAGAAGCCTCAATATCATTGTGGACCGCTGTTATAACGGGGTTCATGTATCTACAAGTATACTTCTTAAATGTATGTATGTACGCAATGACACAGTAGTTAGTATTTTGGCTAAACTATTAGGTCTTTGTGAGCGTGTTGAAAGAAAGCTACAAACGTTTTTTCTTTTTCGATATTTCTGACGTTCTTTTACCAGACGAATTTTTGTTTGACAAAGAGTCAGCGTTGAATGAAGTAAAAGAACTTTGTTAGCAAAGAAACGTTTCTGAAAGAAGTACGAGTGGATTGTGTGAAATAGGATCCAAAAACATATGTTCAATTTACCAGATACTCACAAAGAGTGAGGAGCTGACAGATAAATACAAAGGCATTGTTTTTAGCATAGCAGATTTTTACGAACAGTTGAGATACAACATTAATATACCACCGATTAATTTGTTTCGATTTTGTTTTTGTTTTTATTTTTATTTTTTGCCCAGATCTAAATGAAGAAGATTAGTATTATTTACACAATTCGGATTATTTTTTCATCTCAGTTGTTATATGCACAACGTTTCAGTTGCTCTACCTTCCGGTTTTCTTCAGGCGTCTTTTATCGTATGCGGTGTCCATCAAAGAATTTCGAATCGAGTCCCTTATTTAATTCACGGGGATTAATTCACTGTGTTGGGATATCTCATACCAATTAATTCACTTTCTTATGTATTTCGCAGGTGAAATGTTTTCTTTTCGCTAAACTTTCCGGGACCAGGGATTAAACTTATCAAAGTAGATTTCAAGTAGAAGTTCTTAACAAATGCATTGGGACAAGTCAAAGACCATTTTTGATAGCCATAAAGCTAATGAAATTTCATCTGCCTCTTCAGCCAGAAAATCTATGTAATTTTTAAAAGTAAGCCGTGCGGAGGGATGAACACATGGGAGGAGTAAATTAAGATGGAAAGAGAGAGTATTCCACTGAAGAACATGTAATAACAGCAAATGATTGCTCTCGAGCAAAGAAATGTAAATATAATAACCAAGATGAAGACATGAGTCAAAGACGTGTAATGTAAATAATGATAATCCATCATATAAAAAATTAGGGCAGTTCGTGATTGTTATATAGCATTCCAACACTTTGTTTGGCAGTTTCTGGTTCATAGCCTCACCATGCCATTGATGGTGCTGAGGTTTTAGTAGCAAGTAGACATTACAGGGTTAATCTGCTTACCCAACTGATTTTGAATTTTGAATTATCATTCTGTTAGAAAGGCGAGTCTGCCACTTTTGTCTCAGAACAAGTGGTGGTGGCGGGAACGGTATTATTATAAAGTGAACATAAACTGTCTCAGCTATAATTTGAATTCTGTTCACCAATTCCATTTTCTTTGCTGTTAATCTAGGCACTATAAAAACCAATCATATCTTTTTATTTTGTGAGATTTCAATCTTATGTCGCCTATGTTTGAGGAGGCATATGTAATTTACTAAGCATTTTACTTAGATGTGGCACAAGGCCATACGAAATGGGCACCCAATGACTCGAACTCACTCGTGTAGGTTTGCTAGTCGAACTTGCTAACCATTGCACCGTAAAGTTTTATCGTTGAAGGAAATGGGCTATGACGAGCTGAGTTCAAATCCTGAATAAGGCTATTAACCTTTCATTTCGAGCTGATACTCTTGGATCCATCTCTTTTTCTTCTCACCAGTTATGGATAAAATCGTGGCATAGAAAGGACTCGTTAATCTTGTAGACAGGCAAACCAATCTTGGAGAAGGAGAAAACTGGATTCAAATTGAGGAATTGTGGAACTAATATTTGTTACTGACACGCCAACACCATTGCTCAAGTGATGAAGCTGCAGCTCCAGGCTGCATAAGAGATCTACAAGATCAGTCACTGTTCATATTCAACTTTAACAATGACTTTGTGAGATGATAACGATTATTCTATTTATTTTAAATCATAGCAATGTTTTATAAGATAGATCCAATTTTGTGATGTTATGTGTTTAGATTATTTCACATGGGTAATTTCAGAGCCGACTGTCGAGAGAAGCAAATTAGCAACAATGACGACTATATCATAAGTATAAACCCTTTCTGTTTATTTTCTTGTTAGAAAGGCGGAATTCTGAGTTTAGCAGTCAGTTGAAATAAAGATGTAAAGATGATTTGCGTTTAGGATTTGTACTCTTTTTTTTTTTTGCTCTCTTCAAGTGTCCACTTGAACTTTCCGTCTTTTTCTAACTCCGGGTCTCCGACGATATACTAGTCTGCGACTTTCTCTTACGATCTCCCACACTGACAAAATTTCTAAACCTATATCTATGAAGTCTGGGAAAATATATCGAGGATGAAGTATTTACCAAAACAAACAGACAATGAATAAAATGTTAATTTTCTTTAAAACAGTACCTTCCTTGGCATTCAAGATATATATTCCAACGAGTCAACACCTATAAAATTCATCTGTTGATATGATGTGAAGCTGTGCCGTCGTAGTTTCTTTTAATGACCCCAACGCTCACAGATCTTAAGATAAATTGTCAGTTTAGGATAGAAGAAAAAGTTTTACAGTGCTTGGTCTGAAAAGAATGGTGAATGCTGCCCTTGCTGAATCCTTTGTTATCTGTATCAATGTCGAGACATCATCATACCAATATATGAGTTCCTCAGCTTTGCCCTCGTCATCACTTGAATTAGAATTTTTTTTTAAATATCAAAACTTGTTTTTATCTTTATTACTAAATCTCATACACATATTTATATCATAGGCTTTTTTTTTGTCATCATAGGCTTTTTTTTTGTCATCGTCATTTGGTTGACGTGGTTACACAAAGTTTGGTGATATCCATATATAAAATATAAATATTTTGCAATACAAAAAGCTGATAATCGCAGATTTATTCTAAGTTCTTTTATTGATCCTTATGGTCCTTTTTTTTCTGACACTCATTAAGAGATCTTGGATAAAAAATATACTTAGGTAAACGAAAAGATTTTTCAGACCAGTACATCACACCTTCTATAATAGCGTTGAAAAAAAGCAGATAATGACAAAATACCTTCTCATATGTTTTTAGCTAAATGCAGATTCGTGGTACGCAAGTTCGAATTTCACTCGCACAATTACGTTCCCTTTTGGACAAATATCCCAGGGAAAGGTGCGAACCCCTTTATTCTCCTATCTATGGGTTAAATAGTACCACTATTGTCCTTCTAGAAGGATGAATTTGGCATTAAATAACCCGAGAAGGTTGATATGTCATTAAATAACAAATAAACGAAAAGAAGACTTGTGACACCTTGGTTGCACACATTGTCTCTCTAATACTGACGACTAAAAACCACTGATCACATTCGTATAATTGCATGTTGTATCGTATATTATTTCAAATCTGACACAAAAAAGAATACATCATTATTAGTAGAGTTATTAGCTATCCCATGGGTCCCGTGTATATTAAGACACTCTATATATTGATAATTGGGAAGAGTTCATTTATTCATCCCTTACAAATGCGTAAAAATGCGATGTAGAGCTAACAAATTAAGTTTGGTCGGTTTTATTTGTTTGTTTAACGGTATATCAACCTCTTATGATTTTTTAAATGAAGAGGTTTTGTTTGGTTGCTTTGTTTAATGATATATCAAACTTCATTGTTTATCAAATGCCAATGCTATCATTCAGAAGAACAGCAGTGATGTTATATAACCGATAGTTAAGGGGGCTCATAGCTTTGCCAAGGTTATTAGTTCGAAAACGAACGTAACACGGCGACGCGAGTTCGAACTCGTTTACTTCTTGGCTACTGTTCAGCGCTTTAGCCATAACACTATGAGGATTCCCATCAACGAGATTTGTTTTATTTGTAAATGTTTGATTGCAATCATTTTATTTTAAATTGAAATTTTATTTGTTTATAATAATTTGTTTGCACAATTATATGGTTTTAAACATTTCAATCTGAAGTACCTCGACCTTGCTAGGGAATTGAAAAAACTATGGAACATGAAGGTGACAATTATACCAATCGTGATTGGTGCTTTTGGTACAGCAAATAAGGGATTATTAAAGGGACTGGAGGACTTGGAGACTGGAAGACGAGTGGAGACCATCCAAACAATATCATTATTCAGAACGCCCAGAATGCTGAGAAGAGTACTGGAGACTTGAGGAGACTTGCTGTAACTCAAACTCCTATGAAAGACCATTAGCTAAAACTGATGTGAAAAACTTTCAAGGAGTAAATAATAATTTCCACACAGTTTTATCCAGCCTATTCGGCTGCGGCTGTAGAATACGCCGACTGCATATCTGCTGAGTGGATTAGACCCCAGCCACTACAAGTGTCCTGAATATGACACTCAACTGCATCTGGCGATGAGATTCCAGTCATGGAGCTTTGGGAAATGTGGAGTACTCCTTCATTGCCATTACTCTCAGATTCACTCCAACCCGGAGTGGTAGTATCTGTTAGAATCCCATCTAAAGATCAAATAGAAATGTTTAATAACTTTGAATAATACTTAAAACTATTTAACTATGTGCAAATAAAACTATTAGAGTTAGATAGCAATACTTGAAACCATTTAACTGTGAGCAAACAAATGAGCTTTGGTGCTATTGAAAATGATTTTACCTACAAACTATTCGTTTACAAATCATGCATATTTGATATATATGTATTAACAGGATTTGGTATTAAATGAACTACAAGGGTTCATATGCCGTAAAACACAACCAACCAACCAACCAACCATTATATCGTTTCAGTTATAATTCAAGCAATTATATGGTTTCAAGTAACTATTCCTTTTTAATAATCAGTTTTTGCACACTTATATAGTTTTATGTATTCTCAATTATCTTTTCAAGTAACTGACAATAAATTTCTCTTTTCATGTAAATGTACCTGGTTTGTTTGTTTTTAAAGTATTTCTATCTATTTAACCTGTCGATGGAATCCTGATGGGTACTAAAACTCTGAGTCTGAGTGAACTTGTGAGTAATGGCAACGAACGGGCATTCCACACTCTCCCGAGCTACAATACTAGAGTCTTATTACCGGATGTTACTTTGTGTCATACCCAGGACATCTCTTTTAGTGGGGGGTATTATCTCACTAAACCCCACTAAAAGAAATGGCCAAATTTGCTATTTTGAGAACCTAAAGAAAGATATTAACATCAGAATGGTTCTTTGTGGAGAAAGACATTCATTAATCAAAGAGAGGCCTCTAACAATAAATAATAATAAGCGGGAATCCATGTTGCTGTCAGGTGTATCCACTAGTACAGAATTGTAAATTTTGGAACATCAAAAGAAAATCATTTGTCATACAAAAAGAATTATTCCCATTTAATCAAACATCACTAATGAGGTTTATAGATAATTTGTAAAACAAGGGATGTATAATAATTTTCTTGTAATTGACAGCATAAAAGACGCGTGGGCATATCCGACGCGCCTCATTTCAATAGAAAGTGTTAAATGTACTCTTATTTCAGTACAGTCCTGTTGGTGAGGTTTGTAATTCGCTGACTGCATACCTTTCAAAGAAGTAAGATCTCCCAAAAGGGGTGTCCGAGGTCTGACACTGCATGTTTTGGTGATGCTGCTGTTCTGGAGATACGAGGAGAGTGAAGTACTCCTTTTTTGTCATTACTCCTAGGTCCAATCTTAACTGGAGTATTAGTATCTTTTAGGGTTCCATCAAGGATTAAATATATCTGTTTAAAAATTATTCGTTTTCGATAGGATCATGTGAAAAAAGCTCTTAAGAAACAAAAAAGGCGTAAAATAACCATAGATGGGGTGATATGTCGTCAAAATCTATCATTCAATTAATCCTTTTTAGTCGGGCATATTCAGGAAATAATGTTTTTATGTATCTAATCATATGTTTAAAAGACGCTAGCAGTTCATTAAAAACATTACAAGAACATTTTGGCTGTAACATATGAAAAGCAAGTTGAACAAACAGCAAAAAAGAAAAAAAAAAATCACAATAGGGAAAATTAAATATGATTATACTAATAAAAGATTGCAAAAGAAAACAAATTTGAAAACATTTTTTTAAAAAGCAAGCTACTTGTACAGTTGAACATCAATCAAAATCTTTTGTGTCCTGAGTGACTCGAAACTGCATCCGATGGTGAAGTTCTAGTTATGGAACTCTGGGGAGTGTCATTACTCCCAGGTCCTCTCTAAAACAGAGTGGTAATACTTTGTGTCAAATAGATCAGTTTGAAAATTATTAGTATTGTATAGGAATGCTTGAAATCACACAAATGTATGAAAATTATTTCTATTTAGTAAGCTTACTTGATATCCGATAACTGGGTAAACAAATGATTATAGACAAATAAAAAAGAGAAATTTTTATAAATGCTCCGGAACATTGAAGTTATAGTTAAGATTCACCAATGAATCATTTTTTCCCCATTTAAAACCCCATAAGATGCTGATATGTCGTAAAACAAATAAACCAAAACAAAACAATTAATACTAAATTCGTCTTTCCCACATTTTTAAGAATTATTCATGAAATATGTCTTATGTTTATAAAATGATTTAACTGACAAAACCAAATGAATGGATGCACGAATAAGGTAAGCGCATGACAAAATCGTTTAACAGTTAAATATTCAGAATACATTGTTGATATGCGACTAATATTGTGGTATAAAATCTACATGCGTATAAATCCTTCTATCTTATACTTATTTTGTGTCTTTAATGAAAAACCATGTATGTTTGTATGTAGTTGTAGTTGTAGTAGTCGTAACCATTGACTGCACATCATCTAAATTAAAAATAAATGAATGAGTTTTTTACGAGTGTGAAAAAAAACAAAACAGAATAATAACAAGCATGGCGCCAATATATTGAATAAAAAAAGAAATGGGTTTATTGGTTTGATTTGAGTTTCTAAAAATCAATGTCTCTTTTTTCTTTATCTCATTTAGCACATAATTCCTTCTATCTTTAATGAAACACAATGTATGCTGGGGAAAATTAGAAGCAGATACCATCAAGGAAACGGAGATAAAAGAAAAAGTATAAAAGGAATACTCCAGAAGAAAAAGAAAACTTTCTCAAACCAAATTCTGAAGCAGAGATCAAATCAAAGGAAAAAATACCTGGGTTGTTTCGTAAGATAGCCTGTCTACTTCTTAAAATGGACAAAAGAGGAACACAGAAACATCGACCATAGAAAAAAGAAATTGATGACGTTGCAGAAGGCTTGATACCCAAGATTATGGCATCGACAGACTCTATGTGACAAGAAAAGAACAAGGAAGAAGACTCATCAGCGTAGCTGTAACTATTCAGAGACATGAAAAATATTTTTAAAAGAGCAAAAAGAGGAAAATGATTATAGCTACCAGTAACAGCAATAACAACAGAAATAACTTAAGGACAAACAGGAAAGTAACAATCATGGATTCTAAAAAAAACAAAAATAGAAAGAAAAATGAATATATAAATACTTCAATTGACAAACAGGAAACTACTCAAGAGATGTCCTGGACATGGCGAAGAAGACGGAACTTAAAGAAACTGAATCTTTTTGAAATTGCAGCTGAATATAACATCACAAGGAGAAATTATATCAAAGCTATAAAATTGACAATACGTAGGGGAATAGCAAGTGGAGAGAGAGAGAGAGAGAGAGAGAGAGAGAGAGAGAGAGAGAGAGAGAGAGAGAGAGATGAAATAGTTCATCACATAATAACTGAATATGCAGCTAACTGGTACAAAAGAAATACAGAATCAGGCATGACTGAGTGAGACTGGTAATTGTATAAGAGACTGAAATTTGACCTAACTGACAAATGATACATGCACAAATAGGAATCTATTCAAGAAAACTAAAAGTAAAGTTGGTGACCTTAGTCGACGGCGACTAGAAGGCTCCCTTTTCAATAGCTACTACACCGAGGTGCAGGGGAGGACGCTACTCCTTTCCCTGGATTGCTCCACTTTACCCTCGATACGTACCTTATATTGCTGAGTGTTAAGCAAGGAGGTATCAAGTACCATCTTTTAAGTTCTTGGTATAACGCGACCTGGGATTGAACCCAGGTCTCCCGGATCATTAGCAACACTCTACCCACTGGGCTAATGAGCCGGTTCAAGAAAACTAAACACATAAAATTCTCTGGGACTTTGAGATACAAACGGATCAGCTAATACTAACCAGAAGACCTGACAGTTTTGATGAACTAGAAGAAAATAACTTGCAGATTTTGCTTTTCCATCAGCCCACAAAGTGAAAATAAAAGAAAATTGAAAAACTGGTCAACTACCTGAGAGTTGAAAAAGTCATGGAACATGAAGTTGACGATGATACCAATCGTAGTTGGAGCCTTTGAATTATACCCCAAGAACCGGGAGACAGGAGATCAAGAAAATCGAGACCAACAAGACCACAGCGTCGTTAATATCAGCTTGAAGCTAAAAGTTCCCTGGAGACTTGAGAGCAAGTTTCTTGATTTGCTTTCAAACTTCAGTAAAAAAAAGCACCAGTTATAACTGTTTTGGAAAAATCACAACGAGTGAAAATAATAATAAATTTTGAAAGTATTTTCTTTCATATGTGACGTTACCCACTCGGCCCTCAGATACGTCAACCTCTTCGAACCCATTTCTCTTTACGGCCGGTGATCAACTAGTGGTCCCGATAGGGGCATCGCACATTTCTTTACCGCTACAAGAAATACAATCGAGGGAATGGGAGAAAAAAGAACAAACGAACAAAATGCTTGGGTTAACTCAAGTGCAGAAGAGGAGTTATGTAACATTGTGCATATGTAGACTAACGCTAGCATGGATTTCTAGCGAAAATTCTACAACGCTACTGGAATGCCAACCTATCTTGACCGGATTACACTCACTGGTCTGGACCCTCTCTCATGCCGACTCGTCTTTCTGCTGTCCGGTGTCGACTGGTCACTCGCGTCACCCTTCGCCAAACTGCCTACCTCGAGCTCCTTTGTCCAACTCTCTTCTCGTGTTCCCTTACCCACTTCCGGTCACCCGAGATCTCGAGTCCAAAACCCTTTGTCTGGTTTCGCGCCAAAACAAAGGAATCATCTGCTTGGCGGACCACCAACATAGTGTTACAGATATTTCATCCTCACTCGAGGATACAATCTATGTCAAGACATTACTGCTCGGATTGTCATAACCAAGACATCAATTTCAAATGTCATTAAAAGCTAAATAAGTTTTATGTTAGATATGAATGTATTTACCCAACCCCTCAGCACCAGCAATCTGACATAAGGTCAACTTTTTAAGTGAAATTTAACAGGTTGGAATTCTATTCTAGAGTTTTCTTTCTCCTTGACCCATTACAATGCCAAAGTTAAAGAGCCCAGTTTGCCCTGATATTTATCCATAGTTAGGGATAAAATAGTAAGAGACATAACTTTCCCAAGGGTATTAGAGCTACATGAAATGCAAACAGCTTCGTACAGGATTTGAACGCGGATCGCTGTGTCCATTGATGATAACCATTAACCCATAGGTGCCTCTACAAAATTGTAGATATTAAAGTTGGATGATATTAACAAAAACTTCAAACTTAAAAAGAATTTGTTGGAAATATACTAAAACTTATTGAGTATAGCCTTTCAAAAAGGAAAAATTCATGCGACCCCATGAGGTGTTCATAGCTATATTACACCGCCGAGAGTTGCAATATATATTTTAGATTCGCTAACACCTATTTGGTGACACCCATTATTTCTAATTTATTAAAAAGGTAAGAATTTAGGCTTTAAAACAAAAATGAAGAGGCTTTTCTTTTAAAATCCGTCTAGTCTGTGATGTGTAACTTTTGCAACAACGATATCATGTGGATTTTACACTTGAGCATATTTGTGTATAATTGAGGTCTTGTGAGTCAGCAAGTTGGACTTCTCGAGCTGACTCACAGCGGCTCGGATAACGATTTCTTGGGTGTGCGTGGAGAAAGGGTAAAGAATAAACTTAGATTTATAAACGATATGCACCCAGCTCATCTCGCCAGGTGTTTCAGAAATCGTTCCCGTGAACCTAATGCTCACGTAAGAATGTTTGTAAGTAAAACACGACCCCCACTACCACCAGTGAATCATTATAAACAAAGCTGCTTCAAGATTTATTAAATTATTACTATAGTTCACACCATAAACGAGAATGACAGATTTATTTATGCCTGGATCGACACAAAAACAGTGGCACCAAACGCACTGACAAAGTGAGAAAGCAGGGGCATCGGTCGAGGGAAATCTTTTCTACCAGTGGAATTAAAAGAAGATAAAATAAACAGGTACAACGGTACCAATATTAACGGAGGATGGAGAAAACTGAATTATAGAAAATTATTGGGAGTGAGGAAAAAGATGGATGGAACTGGAGAGAGAGAGAGAGAGAAAGAGAGAGAGAGAGAGAAAGAGAGAGAGAGAGAGAGAGAATTGTATTGTCTAATTGATTATTACATAGGCCTCTCCCCCACAAAAAAGGCGGATATATTTGAATTCGTAAAATGACTCGTACTATCATGAAGCTAAATTCCTCATTTCTCTTTAGTGAGACCAGATTTCGGGACCAATATATATATAATTTGAGGAGAAAATCCAAGGGGTTAGAGTATCAATTTTAGTGCTCAATGTCAACGGCTATCGACGTATAATTAATTTGGGATTAAAATACATCAAAAGTTAGCGTACAGAGCCAAAAAAATCAGTTTTATATAAAAATAAAAAGAAAAAAATTAATTCTTTGGTGTCATTATAAATTTATTTGAGGTTGTGATGACCATCATCAAATGTTGCACAAAATTTTTCTTTTTTGTAAAGCATCTGATGTTGGTCATCACGACCAGAAATAAATTTATAATGACACCAAAGAAGTGATTTTTTATTTTTAAATAAAAAGTATATATATATATATATATAGCATCGTCCATAAATAAGTTCACGCTTTACAATTTTTAAAAGTTAGAGACAAAATCAATTTCATTTGGGGTTTTTTTTTTTGTTTTTTTTATTATATATAATTTTTACTTGATCAAGTAAAAATTATCAGTTGACTTTCAGTCTTGTCCCCTTAGTAATGAAAAACTATAATAAATGAAACTAATGTTTTTATACATACATGTTTCTAAAGATAATTTACTTTAAACTATTGTCTACAGAGTCCATCCCAATTTAAGAATTTCTTTGACATTATAGTTTTAGTATAAACTTGTTATTGCAATATAACACCTTGGTATAAAGAAACCTCAATTTCTAACCTCAAAATGAAAATCTGATGCGCGTCCTGGTCTGTGTTCATTTTCCAATGACGGATGGCCAGAATGAAACTTTGAAAATCAGTCAGCTGTTTCTTAGTTGTTTCTGTTATTTATTTATCTATCTATTTATTTATTTACTTATTTATTTATTTTTTGTCATTCTTAAACACCCACAATATTAAATGTTGAATATACACTTACGGTTCCTCCATGTTTGGTGTATATGATTGTAAATTTAATTATGATGCGCATTCTTTCACAGCTGAAATAAGAATGACTGCTGAAGACACTCTTTAATCATTTTTTTTTTATCAAACCCCGAATATATGATGACCAAAGTATTACATTTATATACAGTGATCAAATTATCTAATTCAAAGGCAATTACTGTGCTAAAATTCTCAGCGTTTATTCTTTTTAATCTGTAGACTGAATACATACTTTTTTCTGTTGGAAACATTTAATACGGTTAATTTTATGTCGAGCTATCTTGATTTAAACATTGAATATTTTAGCTTTACAAAAATCGTCGAAAATATATTTTAAATCACTTAAGATAGGAAGAAAATGAATTGATAATATAATTTCGAGCAATAATATTAATAATTTTCCAATATAAGTTTTTAAGAAGTCATTGTGAGATTATGAAATCAAGCATGACTGGTCATGTGTGGAAAGGAAAAGTAGGTGTTATCTTCTATGCTGTGAATAACAAAGAGAAATAAGATTTTTGTAAGAATCAGCTGTGCTCTGATCAGCTTTTCAACGAATCAGGTGTGAAAATGAAAACCATTCGAGAAACTTTGATAAGGAAAGAATAGATATTAAGTTTAAAGCTTTAAAATCGCATCACCTGATTGTTTTACTGTGGTCCAGTAGAGAACAGCGTTAGTTAAGTGCATCTAGTTACCTTGTGGCCGTGAGTTCAATTCCTGGGTCAAATAGTGAAATACTCTGATTTTCAGAAAAAACAAACCCAACAAAAACAATGGTAGCATTACAAGAATGAACGAAATCCGAAGTTATGAGATCAACGAAATCCGAAGTTGTGATTCAAGATGAACGAAATCTGGAATTGTGATAAGAGATGCACCTAAGCAGCAAACGAAAAATAAAATTGATTTGATCTAGAGTAGATTGAAAAAAGAATTCAATTCTAAATTGTCATAATTTTAGGGAATGACATCAAAAGAGGGCTAGAGAATAAAGCGTGTGAAACATGGTGACTATAACAAGTAAGATTAAGACATAGCGCTAAATGGATTTGATACAAAGTATGTAACTTTTAATTTGATCTAGTGAGCAAGTATAAAGTTTCATATAAAGTATTTATGTTTAATAATAATGATTTTTAAACAATCGTCGCTGAAGATACTATTGTTAAAACAAAAAAGTATGGACACAGTTATATTGTTTTAAGTGTTGCTGTCTCATACGAATAATTTGCAAACAATCATATTGCCCTGTGTTCAAAGCTTACAATACACTAACTGTATGACACTAATCTGCATCCGGTAGTGAGACTTCCGTTCTAGAACTCTGTGGAGAGTGGAATACCCCTTCGTTGCCATTACTCTTACCCGGAGTGGTAGTACTTGGTAGGATTCTTCCTGTGGGTTTGATATGTTTGAAAATCATTCGTATAAGATATGAACACTTGAAACCATATAATTTTGAGCAAACAAATCATTATTATAATTAAATAGGAATATGAATACAATTGTGTACAGATTGTTAAACTTGAAACCATAGAAATGTGTGCAGATTATTTTCAATAAAATAAAATAAAACTATTTTGTATTAAACTTGATACCATATAACTATGCAAACAAAGGATTATAACAAAGAAATAAAAATGCATCTGAATAATAAAAAAAAACAAAAAAAAAAACCCAACAACGATTACAATAGAACGATGAAAATATGAATAATTATGATTATTCTCAAACAAATGAACAAGATATCGGTATCAAATACCTCATAAGGGGTTGATATGCCTTTATATACACCAAACCAAATCAATAAGTATTCCTATTTGATATCAATGGTCATTTGTACGTCCATAGTTATATACTTTCAAGCATTTTTAATAATAATTTGCACACACATCTATTTGAGCCATAGATGGGAGCTTACCAGATAACATAACTCTGAGTCAAAGTGGACCTGGAAGTAATGGCAACGAAGAATGTCTCCAGCTTTCCACTGCTCCTCACCACTAGATACAGTTTAGTGTTATATCCAGGTCAAAGAAGTTTTTATTTTTTCAATCGAGGCCTAGCCCTTCAGCAGAGGATAAAATCAATATATTTTAGGCCCTGCTAACAGGGTGATTACACACACACACACACACACACACACACACATATATATATATATATATATATATATATGCGTGTGTGTGTGTGTGTGTGTGTGTGTGTGCGTGTGTGTGTGTGTGTGTTTTCAAGTAGCTGCAAATTGCAGCAACACCGGTTACTCCTGTAGAAAAGAATGCAAGCTTAAAGGCATATTAAGATACTTTTGTTACAACTTTTTCCTATCAGACTAAAGCTCTTGTGTGTTCAGTATGCACTAGAAACATTAAAGACCTTGCAGATTTTTAAAAATACCAACATCAGTTCATGGTACGTAAATTATTATTTTACATAATCATGCATATATATATATATATATATATATATATATATTCAGAAATAACATGTACATATCAAATATCAATTTTTGAAAAACACCTTTTTCTTTATTTTAGTGCTTCGTCGTTGATTATTTAGAAAAAAGTATTTGCTCCAAGCTTTTTACTCGGCCCAGACCGAACAAAGCCATTCAGATATGATATCGATTAAACTAGTGGTTTTCAAAGTGGGCGGTACCGCTCTCAGGCGGAGTGGGGCAATATGAACTTTCAGAGGGGCGCTGGCGAGTAAACAGTCGGATGGGAGCCTTGAAATTGTAAAGGGAGCAATTACAGTAAAATGTGACGTTGGTGTTGGTAGAAAGGCCGGAAAAACGAGGCGATTTAATTAAGCGTCCCCTAGTCGCAGCAACTAGACGTACGTGTCACGTCTCTATTCGTAAGGGAAAGTTTTCCCCTGGTCACAGCTTTCCCCTTTGTTTACTTCCAGTTTTCTCGGTGCGACGTTAAACTTTCTGCCCCTTTTTAACTCCGTTACTTTTATTTCCCATTTTTTCTCCCTTTCTTAATTTCTCTTTCGGTTTGCCTTAAGCTCCGCTCTTGGGAGTTTATCCTTTCTTTATTAATTAATCCCAAACTCTCGGCATCGTGAAAGCTACGAAACTTATTCTTCTCGGCGGGAATTTCAACCTTTCCGCCAGACATTTTTCTTCCCGACAACACGCATTCTTTCCTTCTCGCTTCAGTCACCTCTTTAACATGACTCTGGTATGTTTCATTTGCCTTATCTCACCATGTTTACTTCCTACTTGTTGCCTTCAATTTAAATATTATCGGAATATTATTCCTATTTGCCATGCTATTTGTCTCGCTTTTACCCGCTGTATTACTTAGTAGTAAACTAAGATTCTACTTGTTACAGTCGCCTTACTTTCCCTCCCTTCCTCTCTTTCTTCTTTGCCTTTCTCTTTCTCCACTGAAATTTCTACTTATTTCTTCCCCTTTGATGACAACTGTGTTCAGTTTGCAATTGGATGAATCCACTCTTCCAGGAAACGAATCGCTACTTCTCGCATAAGTGCGCTTCATCAAGGGTGGGTCACTGAGTTAAGAATTATTGTTTGCACGTCTCCTGGAAACAGATACCAAAGGAGAATTAGTGTATCGAGCTGTGGAGGACCATTTCCGGAAAAAAAGCATTCCACTTACAAACATCATCTCATGTGCTACAGATGGCGCCCTGTCCATGGCTGGTAGCCACCGTGGATTTCTAAGTTATTTGAAAAAAGCTGTTCCGAAAGTCCACTGTGTGATCCATCGACAACACTTAGTGGCAAAAAATTTGAGTGAGAAGCTACATGAATCCTTATCGACTGTGATTACTGCAGTCAACAAAATCAAAGCGAATGCTCTCAATTCTCGACTGTTCCATCAGCTGTGTATTGAAAATGACGAAGATTTTCAATGCCTGCTGCTCCATACAGAAGTTAGGTAGTTGTCGAAAGGTAACTGTTTAAAAAGGTTTTACACACTGTTTAACAGTGTTCTGGATTTTTTTTTCAAGAATCCAACCCTGAGCTTTACGACAAACTTCTGAGTTACAAGACAACAATTTGCTTCCCATCGTTAATAAAAGTCGACCGATTTAATAACATTAACGTCAATCTTCAGTATCAAGAAAACAATACAATGAAAGAGGCAAAGTACACAGGACAAAGAACACGTTCCTGTTCATATTTCAGCTTTTGCCGGAGCGCGTACATACACACACACACCCACACAAAGACAAAAGACAAAACACACATATTGTGTATGATATCTGAAAAAATGCAAAGAAATAGGACTTGACAATATCAGAATAAAATAAAACAATTTTAACACCTGACTTCCAAGTTTAATTTCTTACCATAAACAGGTTTACGAGCTAGCCAGTGATTTTCAAAATCATGAATTTTTTAGTGAAAATCTTTTGTGCGAATAGTGGTTTGTGTTAAAATCATTTTATTTCATATCCAGTGCAAATTTATTTGTTTTAATTGTATTTTACCCTGATAAGGCAATATTATAGAAGCTTCCTCATTATTTTATGGTAATTCGAAGATACGTCTAGTGTTTTTATATAGTTTTATTTGAGCTTTTCGATTGAAAATGCGCAAAAATGTCTGTAACAATAGGTTTAATATATATATATATATGGGGGGGTGTTAGAGAGAGAGAGAGAGAGATAAGAGAAGTGAATTGAATACAACCGAATATATGTAGAAAAAAGGTTGAACGGAAGAAAGATATATGTTGTTATATTTGATGATATATTTTATTGTGCCGACGCGTTTCGTCTTCAAAGTTTTTGTCTGAATACAAAAATATGATATCAAAATTATTTCAAGAGAGAGAAATAATTATAACTGATAAATTTTTGATTTGGCATACAAAGTCAACCAAGTTTAACCAAGTTTAACCAAGCGATAATATCACAAATGAACTCAAGAAAAATAATTCCTTACCTTTCTGGGATATCTTACTTATAAACAGCAATAATAAGTTAGAATTCAAGGTTTGCCACAAGATTAACAACAAAAATGGCAAAATGCATTTTTATTTGAACCATAGCGATGAAACAAAAAGTGGCATTCACATAGATTTTTTCCTTAGAATCTGCTCCCTTTTTCCAAACTACAAAATTCCGATTCTTTCATTCACCGTTTCAAATCAAAAGCCATAAAAATCCATAAACCTACCTACAATAATAATTATAAAAATTACAAACCTAGTTCAGACACATAATATTACCCCATAATTCCGCTACTAACCTCATTGAAAAAACTTAAATTACTTTGGCATAAAAGCCTCTACTCGCACAAAAAACAAACAATAAAGCAGATACTAGAAAATATCCCCAAAAAACCAAATTCCTTATTGAGGACAAAATTCGTTGGCAAAATTGTAATAAATCTTACATAGGAGAAACGAGAGGAAATTTAAATAAAAGAATCTATGAACATAAAAAAAGATTTTATAACCAGTAACACAACAAATTCCTTAGTGTCTCATAATATTTTAACTGACTGCACTTTTGATTTTCAAAACTCTACCACATTTGCTTTCATCCATGACAGAAACATACGAAGAATAATTGAAGTATGTTCCATAGCATACGATAACACAATACCACAGCGACGAAGTTTTTACAAAATATCACTGTTTCTTGGAAAATAATACCAAAAGATTTTAAAATCCACACAAAACCTTAGCCCTTCTATCTCTAAACATTCAAAATAATAAAACATTCCTAATGTGTTTCTCTAACCATTAAGCTCTATTTACTTTTAAAAAAAATCCATCGCATGGACATTTAGAACATATCACCCTTTCTTATTTCGTTTTTATATAACATCTATTGGCTCTTATGAAAATTTCCAACTGAATCGAAAATTTATTTGTTATAATTATTTCACACTCTTGAAATAATCTTGGTAAAATATTTTTTGTATTCAGACAAAAAGTTTGAAGTTGAAACACATCGGTACAATAAAATAAAATAAATTATCCAATAAACCAACATATATCTTACTTCTATTTAACTCCCCCCCCACATATATATATGTGTGTGTGTGTGTGTGTGTGTGGAACAAAATAAATAAATTCAAAAATATAAATCTCTTAGTGGACCTTCTTATTTTAAGATATATCCTTATTCTTTCTTTGGACTTACAACCATCTTTATATATATATATATATATATATATATATATATATATATATATATATATATATATATATATTCATCATTATCATTATTTTACTTATTTTGAGTTTCATTTTCACCAGTAGTTAATGGTTTTCACTGAAGTTCAAGTTTCCTTGGATCTTCTGGACTCTTCTACGTTTTCTTGCAAATTTTGACAGTGATGTTGTATAGAGGGTCTCAATTCATCCTCAGATCTCCAGTTCTTCAAACCTCTTTTCCAGACCTTCAGGGACCCTTCCAAGGACTCCAACTAAAATTGGCATCACCACCACCTTTATGTCCCTGTTTTTTTTCCAGGTTCTTTGAGATTGTTGTGAGGGCTTCTACACTAATATTCATGTTTAATTCCTTCAGCTAAGTCCAGGTAGTTGTCTAGTATTTCTCTTTTCTTTAATTTTACTCGGGATCCGTTAAGTGGCAAGTTCTTTTCTTTGATAAAATTAGATCTATTCTTCTAATATGGATTGGTTGATTCAACATTATTATTATCATTATCATTATTATTATAATTAAAAAATAGTAATAATGATTTTGAATAATATTTCCTTATCTTTTTGAAATCTTACCTATTTTTCTTATTGCTATCCCTAATGTAAGCTGTTCTTCGTTAACACTGACATAATAATGACCCGAGTGAATTTCGATAAAAAGGTCATCAATTTTAAAGGATTAAAAACATGTCAAATGTAATAATAATAACACCAACCAAAACACTTTTTGTGAATAAGGTTTGAGAATTGTCATCGGTAATTTGAGGGTAGCTATATTTCGAAAATGACATTTGTTTTTGTCAATCACGTTGAGTTTTTATTATAACATGATGCTAATTTGAAAGTAAAACAAATACGCTCTTTTCGTGAAATCACTGATACCCATTCTTTAGTTTGGTTCTTTAAAATAAAATTACTGAACAACTCAAACATTTTCTTCGAGTTGAGCTAATTCGGTTGATTTATTTTGCTATTTTAGGATATCAATCTGAAAAGTAAAAATGAAAATATTGTAATTTCTTATTTATTGCGGACTTTTTTCTCTCATCTCGGTAGTTTTCTTTTTCTTTTTCTTTTTTTTTTTGTGTTGTTTCTTCTTTCACTACGTTTCGGCCAAATTTCACCTCTGGCCTTCTTCAGGTGATTTACCGCGACCTCGGATAGGAATGCTGAATCTTGTAACCGTATCCCCAGTAATTACTGCCTTCCATAGTTGTTGTCTATCGCACCACGTTTTTGACCAAGTAAACCTCTGGCCGGCTTGGGTAGGATTTGGTCTTATAAATCCTTATCTGTTCTTCCAGAGTCGGGTCCGTACCGAATTTTTGTACTTGTCTTTAATTGGAATCATTTTGAGATGAGGTTTCTGAGAATTAATTTTTTATTTATTGCGGACTTTTTTTCCCCTCATCTTGGTAGTTTTCTTTTTTTTTGTGTGTTGTTTCTTCTTTCACTACCGCAATAAATAAAAAAATTAATTCTCAGAAACCTCATCTCAAAATGATTCCAATTAAAGACAAGTACAAAATATTGTAAGTCTATTATAATTCCTTGCTGTTATTTAACCCTAAAACCCAACTTGAAACTTTTTGGACAAATTCTTATACAATATAACTTATGCAACACAATTAATATATATAATGGCTATTAGCAAATATATTTATATCTTTTAGTTAAAACTGACTCTATAAAAAAAACTCCGTCATCTCAAATTAGAAAATTATTATGATTATAATTTTATCAATGTGGTAATTTACTAAGCTTTTTGCTTAGATGTGGCACAAGGCCATATGAAAGGGGCATCCAATGTAATTTACAAAGCTCTTTGCTTCGATGCGGCACAAGGCCGAATGAATGGGGCGCCCAATGAGACTCGAACTCACTCGTGTAGGTTTGCTTGTCTAGCTTGCTAACCGTTACACCACCAGAAGTGCCCTACAATTTTATCAATGTGTCAGAGAAGAAAAACTTGATGTAATCTGCAAAAATGAATGTAATCTTTGAAACTAATGACCTCAAGTTAGCCAAAAACCTCTATCAAAGTTAAATTACCAGAAAAGAAAAGAAAACATGAAATTCGTTGAACAGTGTAATGGTTTGCATTACTTAATCTAAAAATAAAAATAAATAAAATATGATATACGGGGTGTGTCTAAAAAGTAAGGGAGAGTTTTGGGAAACAAAATTTATTGCTTTGTCATAATGAAACTCGTCTCATTCAAAACAGTTTCCTATATTGGTGACACAATGTTAACAGCATTTTTCCAGTTCTAGAATGCGTTGTAGAAATCGTTTTTAATAATCGTGTGCAGGTGTCGTTGAACATTTTCTCTCTTCTGTCATCTAAGATCGACAAGGATTCACGTTTAGTTTCAGCTTTGGAGACAAAAGAAAAGTCCATATAGGCCAAATCCGAATAGTAGGCTTTCTGGAAACGAGATTTGAAACGCTCGTGCCACTCATAAGTTCTCTCCATCGGTTGTTGCAATTTTTTTCCGATTTACAGATTTTTACTTTAAGATGTTCCATAGTCCAACTTTAGTAAAATACGCTGGCTCACAGCCCTTACATTGAATCATGCATATAAAACTCTAAAACTAACCTACATGACATGATACGGGACAAGGTGCTAATGATACAATATTTTAGTCGCAAATTTGCTTGTATAACTGGCGAAATCTTTTCATGTTTGTTTTTAACACATCATCGTATCTCTCTTTCTTTCTCTCTCTGTCTCTTTCTCTCTCTCTCTCTCTCTAAATATATATATGTGTGTGTGTGTGTGTGTGTATGTGTATAATTGGAAAACCTCAACAAACCGTCACTTGGATATTATAAATTCATTTCAATTGGGCAATCCATAAGAGAAACCAACCTCTTCTGATAGCCATCAATTAATGGAGAGAAAAAATATTATTGAAAATCACAAAAATATTCTTTGAATGGATTCTTACTCGTTTAAAATAGAACAAAAATAACTAAAGGAAGAGAAGGGACAAAGAGATATGGGCAAGAAGCTGGTGTCGACACCGGATGTAACGTCATCGTCATTGTATCACTATGTATCTAAAAAATTGATCCGTACCTTATAATGCTGAGTGTTAAGCAAGGAGGTATCAAGTACAAATTTTAAGTTTTTGGTATGACTCGACCTGGGATTGAACCCAGGTTTCACGGGCCATTGGCGAACACTCTAACCATCATTCCAATGTCCGGTATAAAAGCAAATAAAAGAACATTAAAATAAAAAAAAGTGAGATTAATATTCATAATTCCACGGAAATTCTATTCTCGGTCATTATTATTATGTATAAGTTAATTAAAATTTTATAACATTGAATTAATAGTTCGCTACTGTCAAATTGTGAATGCAACAAGAGATTATACGAAGCGGCATGCCCAAAATGTGATGAAAGTCCAACAAAATTTGATAGTACAGCATAATACTACTGAAGAGCTCTTGTCTGGTGATAATCATAATTCATCTTCAAAACTATGTCTAACCATAGAATTAGCATCTGATAAAGGGCTTTTGGACTCACAGTTATTATTTCCTAGCAGTGGCACCCCCATATATATATATATATATATATATATATAACGAGAATTCGTCTAGTAAATCTAAAAATTCTTTAAAACACTCAATAGTTTGAAATCGAAACAAAATCAGTATATATATAATCATCATGTCGCGCTGCCGGCATAGATCTCCCTGATCTTCTCCCACCACCCTTCTCTATCGTTCATCGCTTCCGGTCGGTTTTCAGCATTCTTGTGTAGTTGCCGTTAAGCTTTTTCTCCATACTTTTAGTTAGCGTCCATGTAGTGCATCCATACAGCAGTATCGACACGACCGCGCCGTGAAAAAAATTGCGTTTCATTTTATCTGTCAGGTCTGACTTCCATATGACTGGTAGCCAATCGATATCTATCTATGCCTTTGCTAGTCGCGTGTTGATGTCTGTCTCAGTTCCTAGGTTGGTGAACTTGTCTACTAGTTTCAGAGAACTACCGTTTAGTGTGGAGATGTCACCTCTTTGATATTCCGTCTCATGTGCATGAAGGCCTATGCCTGCAGCCATTCGTTCCAGACTATGTAGCAGGGTTTGCACTTGGGTGGGTGCAGTTGCCAGAAGCGCTATGTCATCGGCGTAGTCCGCATCCGTAATTGTTTATGCGAGGTATCTTCCGCTTCTTTCCTTTGTCAGCTTGAAAACATTGTCTTTCATTTTATCCATAGACGTTCTAAGCACGTAATCTAGACAGATGATAAGAGGTATGGGGCTAGTGTGTCTCCTTGCAGCACACCTGCTACAATGTCGAAGTAGTCTGTGTCTCCATCTGGGCAGCGGACTTTTACTTGCTTGTTTCTATTTAGCATCATTATGGCTGCGACGGTTTCTTTGGGTAGGCCGTAAGCGAGTAGTATTTGCTCCATCTTTCCTCTGTGCGTGGAGTCAAAGTAGACGAATAATATTGTTGCTTCAAGGTTTTTTACGCGAACACCTGCAAGAACTGGACGGATAGTCAAAATTTGTGACGTCATGGATCTATTTCTCCGAAGGCCATTTTTGGATTCAATGCAGTTGCGTTGTAGAGCATTGCATACGAGGTGCATACTGATCGTTTCCAGACTTATTTCGTATGGGCACTTTTCTTGATTGTACACATATGAAACTCTAATCCCCTTCGAAGTAATCTCCTCCAGCTGCAATGCACTTGTTCTACCGTTCCAACAACTTCTGGAAGGCTCCATGGAAGTTCTCTTGTGTGAGCGTGTCAATGACTTTCGTCACAGCCTCTTTCATCGCCTCAGTTGTCTCATAACGACAGCCTCTGAGCTTAGGAAATAACCAAAAGTCACAAGAAGCAAGGTCTGGACTATAGGAAGGGGGACTGTCTTGATGCCCATCTTGGTCAAATAGTCTGTGACAAGGATGGAGTTGTGGACTGGTGTATTGTCCTGGTGGAAATGCCACTGACCCAATTTGAAGAGTGCTGGCCTCTTCCGACGGAATCTCTTCCTGAACTCCCTTAAAACCTCAACATAATAACCTTAGCCTTAACCCTTTGGCCAATCAACTGTGGTGTATTGACTTCCTTACTCCTGCCACACCTCTCATCATCCCTCAAAGACTTCCTGCCTTCCTTGAATCTCTTATTCCACTCAAAAACTGATGCTCGATTCATGCAAGATGGTCGAAAAGCAGTCCGAAGTATTCCATACGTTTCTGAGGCATTTTTTTTTTCAAGTTTAAAACAGAATTTTATTGCATATCGTTCTTCTAAAGTGTCAGATTGCATTTTTGAAATTCCCTAGCTGTGACAGTCAGGCTTTAGTAGGGTGTATTTCAATTCCTGCTGTAGCTGCTCATTTGAATCTGAAATCATAAAAATTGTTCAGTCATCTCATAAGATGTATAGCAATAACATACTGAATTTTCAAGAGTCTATGACAATTTTAAATACCCATACGAAAAAAGTCTGGAAATTTATCGTATGCACCTCGTATCTTGGCCGCTATGGATGTAAGGGTCATTCCTCGGTAGTTCTTGGCTAATCCGAGGTCGCCCTTCTTAGGGAAGGGGGGGATACACCCCTTTGTGCATCTGTCTATTGTGTTTTGATTATATACGGCATTGCAGAGTCGGAGCAGTATGTCGTCGAATTGCCTGGTCTTCTATACTTCTGAGGGTATTTCATCAAGCCCTGCTGCTTTTCCATTTTCTATTTTCCTTAGTACTGAGTCGAGTTCTTATTGTGTAATCTGTCCTAGTTTGATGACTTATTGTTTACTGATAATTCTTATGATTGGTTCATGCATAAATCTCGGAGGGTTTCCGATTAAATTCTCGAAATGTTGTTTCCATTGTCTCTAATCTTATCGATCTGATTTTGTATTTATTCTGTTTGTTCTTTTAGGTAGATGTTACTTAATTCATTTACAGCCTGTTTAAGTTTCAGGGCATTGGTATTAGTTGGGTTCTTCCTATTGCATTTGGAGGCAGTTTTCACGTTTGCCCGCTTTTTTCTAACCACTAATGTTTCCCATGGGACTCGAGGTTTAGTTCTTTGTTTAGTTGGTATGCATTCTAAGTGGGCATTGACGAAATTCTCATATTCGTCATTCGGAGTATGTGTTTCTGTCTTTCCTGTAGTGCATCGAATTTGTTTCGTAGTGTTAACGCATATCTATCTCTAATATCCCTGTTATTAAACAGGGATTAGTCATAGTGTACTGTGGTTGTATTCCTTCTTAGGCTCAGTCGTATTTTTGCTGTGACAATTCGTTGATCGGAGGATACACCCTCGAAAAAGGAATATGCCTCGCGATTAAATGCGCTATTATTCCATTTCTTATTTATAAAGACGTAGTCTATCTGTGCTTTAGTATAATTTGCATAGGTGTAGATCTATAGTTTTCTCTCCCTTTTCTGAAATTTAATATTGAGGCATGTTAATCTATTTTCTAGCGTGATATCTGTTAGATGTCCCCGTTTCTGTTTGACGAGTTGTGTAAGCTGAATTTGTGGTTTACATTTTTACTAGTTTGGGCATTCATGTCTCCACCAATGACGAGAGCGTTGTGTTTCGGGATGCTACGAACAAGGGAGGATAACTCATTATAGAAAGCGAGGAGGTCAGTTTCTTCATTAACATTGGTAGGGTTGTAGCAGGAAATGGTTGCCATTAAAAGTAGCAACCATCATCCTAGGTTGTACTTTCCCTATGCTATTTAGTGATTTTAGGGCTCTTGGTTCTATAAGCATACCTACACCCCCTATCGTAGCATTGACAGAATTTTTCCATGCAGATGCAGTGGCCAGCGTCCATCCATTGCCATTATCGGGATATTTAATATCCTTTCTAAGAGTGTATCTGTGTTCTTGTATGCATATCATGTCTATGTTATGATCTATCGCCTATGCAGCCAGCTCCGATAGTTATCCTATTCTATTTAAGGTTCTGACGTTGAGTGTCTCTCTCTCTCTCTATATATATATATATATAGTATAACCAAAAAATGTATACACGCTTTTCAAAAAAGACTAACCCTTCGCATAACACTGATAATCCACACTATACTTTAACCCCTGGCAAATTCATGTGGTATTCAACAGGGACATACGATTTCTGAGGTGCCCAGTAGTTGTAATTGTAACATTTAATCGAGCCATTAAACTTTTTACACAAAATTGAATTTAGAGTAGAAATTGAAATAAAATCTAGCCCAAGATCAATTGACTTGTGAAGTTTGCAATTCCATGTGTTTGCGTTATGAGCTGTGCATTAAACAAAACGATCGAACATGTTTGTGGATATTCACCGTGCCAAATCATAAGCCATAAACATCCACAAACATACATCCCACAATATGAATAAAAATAAACTTGACTCAAATACCCACCCAACAAAGTGACACATAATATTACCCCCAAATCTCACTAAAACCCTAACTGAAAAAACTTAAATTACTTAGGCATAAAAACCAATAACCCCACAACAAAGAACAACTCCAAAGTCCATATCTAACGCAGGTGTTTACAAAATCCGTTGCTAAAATTGCAACTAATTTTACATAGGAGAAACAAGCAGAGATTTTCTCAAAAGAATCTATGATCATAAAAAAAGACTTTAAAACTGGTGACACAACAAACTCTTTAGTTTGTCATAACAATTTAACTAACCATACTTTTGATTTTCAAAATTCTGCCATATTTGCTTTCATTCATGACAAAAATCAAAGAAGATGAACTGAAGCATGTTCCATAGCACACCATAACACAATACAACAATGACAAGCTTTTTTTTCAAAATTCACCACCTAAAGGAAAAATAATACTAAAAGAATTCAGAATTCGCACTAAAAATTAGCTACCTTTTCTCTAAACATTCAAAGCAATACAACGCCACAAAAACGTTTCTCAAACCACAAAACGCCATTTACTTTTCAAATTAAATTCGATCGACGCAATTTAAACATATCAACCAGTATTAATCCGTTTTTTTTTTCATTTAGCAAGATCTACAAGCCCTGATGAAGACTTTTAATTGAATCAAAATTTATCAATCATAATTATTTCTCATACTAAAATAATTTTGATAAAGCACTTTTGCGTTCAAAAAAGATTGAAGTCGAAATGCGTTGGCAAATGAATAAACCAGCAAACATTTTTTTCGGTTTTACCTTTTCTACGTACATTCTGTCAGATTCAACTCATTTCTTCCTACATTTTTGGAGACACCCTATAGATCCCGTATAAGTGTGTGTGCATATGCATATGCATATATTGAACTGACGCTCATAAAAAGAAGTGATGTAGGCTAAAATACAAACGAACAACAAAGATTTCAGATGAAATCCAGAAAATAAAAAAAAGATAATATATGTTCAATAAAGTATCAATTGAAAAGAATGCCATTTCCAATAAGAATTATTTCCCGCGAAAAGACGGGACTGGCGCGAGCGACTGATTGCTAGTGTTGGGTAAGAAAAGCATGATTTGCAAAATAGACAAGTAAATCCTTCTCGTGTTTCAGGGGGAACAAGAGTGGGGCGTACCTCGTCAGAATCAAAACAGATTGTCTTACGTTCGGTCGGTTGAAAGCAATATTTTGCCTGTCCGCAAGTTGGAGAAGAAAAATCACGCAAAGAACATTATAAAATAGAGAGAGAGAGAGAGAGAGAGAGAGAGAGAGAGAGAGAGAGAGAGAGATCCAACCGTAAATCCAGCAGTGGATGGGTGGCCGCTTGTGAGACACGAGGACTTTGAGGGTGGTTCGCAAAGAGTGGAGAACCCAACACTGGTGGAACGACATAGATAATTGACGTAATGTCCTCGACTTATCTGAATGGAATATGTCCAAAGAAACCCAACAGATTGACAAAACAACGGAATGTACAATGTTTCCTCTACATACATATAAGTTTGATCAGTAAATTAGACATAATGTAAGTGGAACAACCAATCTCATATATAAAACGCAATGTTTCTCTGTATATATCCGACTCTATATGTTAGTGTCTAGTCGAGTTCAGATTTCAAGTTAATGACCTTGAGAAAGGCATGAATCCATTTCTTCTTCTCCCAATTATAAGTAAAATAGTATGGCTCTCTAGCTTTGATAGGGCAACTGTTCCAGGAAAAGGATCAAGTCTGAAATTAAAACTAGAGAGAATTTTGAAAATTTGTGGCACACTGGTTCACCATTCTTCTGTTATTAGCTTATCCAAAAAGTTTGGCTTGTTCTATAGAAGCTTCACTACTATAAACAAAGCACCTGCGGAGGTAATCCAACTTTTCACATCTTTGACCGAACTGTTGGGCCTTCGTTTATCACACACACACAAACACACACGCACACACACAAACACACACACACACACACACACACACATATATATATATATATATATATATATCAAATAAACGAGGACTGTGAATATCCAAAGAATGAGTGCTCAAATGTATAAAAGATTACAACGTGATATAACGAGAAATATATCACCGGCATTCAATGAAAAAAAGAAAAAAGTAACCAAACTCCATTTGAAATCTATCTGAGGAGCGAAATAGATTTATTATGGAATGCAATTTTTAAATTTAATTTCTTATATATATATATATACACACACACACACACACACACACACACACACACACACACACATATATATATATATATATATATATATATATATATATATACAGGGGGTGTATTTAAAAAGTATCGCAGTTAAAGTTGTATTTACCAATGCACAAAAAATAAAAACTATCAGGTGCTATCACTCCGGGCCAGAGTGGACCTGGAAGCGATAGCAATGAAGGGGAACTCTACATTCCCCAAAGCTCCAGGATTACTGGAACCTCACCATCAGATAATTTAGTGTCATATTTAGGACACTCGTTGGGAGGGTGGTTCTTCCCCTCTGCAGAGAAGCAGTCGGTGTATTCTAAAGTCCCAGCCGACAGGGGAATACACATAGTTAAATGTAAAAACAGTTTTATTTCAGATAATTCAGTTTAGCATAAGTACGCAGTTTAAATGTCAAAATAGTTCTATTTTTTAACAATTAAATTTAAACACTCTAAGAAAAAGAAAGGACCTACCTTCATAAAAAACCATAACCAACTGAAAATTATTCAAACTACAAACACGAGTGAGTTAAAGTCTCATTGAATACCCTATTAATAAGGCATTGAGCTATACATGTTCTCTGACGAAAGCACCAAGCTAGAAACATACTCGTATGTAAGAACAAAATAAATAAATAAATTCTAAAAAATAGAAATCTCATCTTAAAAATATATTGTTGTGGTATCATCCCTATCTTTGATACACAATGAACTCTTCCAATAAGGATATAATATTTGACTGTAATCCACTCAGGGATTAGGTAGCAAGAGCTGCACTAGCGACATTGTATTACTTGTTTTATTGTAATATATAACCTTTTTTTCTCTCTTAATACGTGTTTGTCTTTCTTATTTTTTGCCCTTTCCTAAGGACATAACATATATATTGAATAAAAAGCAAAATTTAGCATTAAATAACCCACAAGGGTTGATATTCCATTAAATATCAACTAACCAACCAAATATTGTTTTAACAAAATTAATAATCTTAATTTTTAAATGTTATTTTTATGTAAAGACCATTATGATCTTACAACTAAGTTTTTCAGTAATTTTCTATAAAGTCAGTAAGTCAGCTCCCATAACATATGAACTGAAATAATGGTGACGTAACGACTATTATTATTATTATTATTATTATTATTATTCACTCATTATATCTGTGTAGAAAATACAATAAAAATACAACCGATTTCACTTATAGTTGAGACCCTAACAAGTTCTACCTTTCCAGGTCATAATGGACTTAAAAGCAATGATTTCTAAGAGGAAACCTCTCATGCCCCAAGATTTCAACCCCCCCGCCAAAAAAAAAACCGAAATCATATCACTGCATGCATTTTTCCGTCATACCCAGGACGAAACAAACAAGCAAACAACAATAAATATATAATTTAAACATGAGGAAATTTACAATCCAATTTGTAACTGAATGATAATGCTGTACATATAAAAAAAAGTAAAGTTGGCGACCGTAGTCAAGGGTGATCCGAAGGTCACTTTTCAATAGCTAGTACACCGAGATGTAGGGGAGAGCACTACTCTTTTCCTTGGATTGTTCCACTTTACCCTTGATACTTACCTTATAATGCTGAGTTTTAAACAAAGAGGTATCAAGAACCATTTTTTAAGTATGACTCGACCTGGTATTGAACCCCGGTCTCCCGTGCCAATGGTAAATTTTCATAATGGTTGTATGTAATCATAATACAAAAGAAAAACCAAATATCATAGTGAGATTTTTTTGTTGCAATGAAAGAATAAAGAAATTAACAATACAATTTGTAACTTAACGTCTATTTTTAATGATCAAATTCTCAAGATAATAGTTTGGTTTCTTTTGTTTAATGCCAAAATCTTCCATGTAGAAGAACAGCAGTAATAGAATTTAACCCATAATTGTGTGGGAATCAGGGGATTCATACATTTCCTGGAGGTATTAGTCTAAAAGAAATCCAATAGTCCCTCTAGAGTTTGAACTAGCTTAGATCGTTGCGGCAGTCCAGTTCTTTAGCCATAACGCCACAGAAACTCCCCCCTCGCAACGCCACTCTATGATGGAGATAACTATCAAATGATATATCGGTATCATTATGGACCTCAGTTACAACAGGAATCAGTTATATTTTCGGGTAATTTAACGTTGACTAAGTTCAGGTACACTTCCAAATAAATTTGGTAGTGGAAGATTGTTCTTTCCGTTATTCTTTCAGTGTAAGAGGATGTGGCTGACTTGAAAATTGGTATATATAATCTTGCGAGATTTTTTTTTTACCATGGGTTAGACTCTATCACTGAAAGTGGTGGGAAATACACAAGTCCTTCAAAAACGAAACAGACAAGACAAAGGAGTCATTAAACAGACTTTTATGTGATGCCTTTTATATTACTCCAGTTTAGAAGAAAGAAGATAAAGAGGCCAAAAAGGAAATGTTGATTTGAATAAAGTCGGTTATGTTTAGACTTTCGTCTACGTTACAAGAAATTAATGGCAATGTTTGTCGTTAGTCTAATGTCACTCATTACCAATGTTTATCGACGAAGGTGAACACAACGTTAAGTCTGGTGGACGTTAAAAAAGGAGACTAAGCAGAGCGATTATACACATTTGTAAAAAAGAAAATCAGCAGTCAACCGTTTCCTATTTTTAAATGCATAAGACATAAACGGGATTTCTTTTTCTTTTCTGGACGTAAAAAACAAGCCAATAAGCATCGCTTATAAGTCGATTCAACATGCACATATTTGAAGAGCTGCTTGTGTGTGTGACAGCGTGTATATATATATATATATATATATATATATATATATATATATATATATATATATATATATATATACATATATATATATATATATATATATATATATATATATATATATATATATATATATATATACAGTGAATTCGTCTTAAGCGGGATACATTAGGACTACGAACTTCATTCCCATTAACAAGTGGTTCTTTTCAAAAGATTTGTAAGAACACACACACACACACAATTATATATATATATATATATGATTTTACGAATCTTTTCTTTATATACACGTTTATTATATATATATATATATATATATATATATATATATATATAGTGTATCACAGAAGTGAGTACACCCCTCACATTTCTGCAGATATTTAAGTATATCTCTTCATGGGATAACACTGACAAAATGACACTTTGACACAATGAAAAGTAGTCTGTATGCAGCTTATATAACAGAGTTAATTTATTTTCCCCTCAAAATAACTGAAAATATAGCCATTAAAAGCTAAACCCCTGCCAACAAAAGTGAGTATACCCCTTATGGAAAGTTTTCAATATTAACATACACCATGTCAACTGTCAATATTTTGTGTGCCCACCATCATTATCCAGAACTGCCTTTAATCTCCTGGGCATGGAGTTTACAAGAGCTTCACAGGTAGCCACTGGAATGCTCTTCCACTCCTCCATGACGACTTTGCACACCTCCACCTTCCGCTTGAGGATCCCCAAAGATGTTCTATTGGGTTCAAATCTGGAGACATGCTTGGCCAGTCCATCACCTTTACCTCTTCACTAAAGCAGTGGTCGTCTTGGAGGCGTGTTTGGGGTCATTGTCATGCTGGAACACTGCCATACGACCCATTTTCTGGAGGGAGGGGATCATGCTCTGCTGCAGTACTTCACAGCACATGTTGAAGTTCATATTTCCCTCAATGAAATATAACTCTCCAACACCTGCAGCACTCATGCAGCCCCAGATCATGACATTCCCACAACCATGCTTGGCTGTAGGCATGACACACTTATCTTTGTTCTTCTCACCTGGTCGCCGCCACACATGCTTGAAGCCATCGGAACCAAACAAATTAATCTTCATCTCATCAGACCATAGGACATGGTTCCAGTAATCCATGTGCTTGCTTTGTAGACATGTCTTCAACAAACTGTTTGCGGGCTTTCTTGTATATCGTCTTCAGAAGAGGCTTCCTCCTGGGGTGACAACCATGCACACCAATTTGATGTAGAGTGCGACGTATGGTCTGAGCACTAACAGGCTGACCCCCCACCTCTTCAATCTCTGCAGCAATGCTGACTGCACTCCCATACCAATCTTTCAAAGAAAGCTTTTGGATGCGATGCTCAGCACGTGCGCTCAGCTTCTTTGGACGATCTACCCAAGGCCTGTTCTGAGTGGACCCCGCTCTTTTAAAACGCTGGATGATTTTAGCCCCTGTGCTGAAGCTCAGTTTCAGGGTGTTGGCAATCTTCTTGTAGCCTTGGCCATCTTCATGTTGCGCAACAATACATCTTTTAAGATCCTCAGAGAGTTCTTTACCAAGTGGTGCCATGTTGGAACTTTCAGTGACCAGTATGAGAGAGTGTGAGAGCTGCACTACAAATTTGAACACACATGCTCCCTATGCACACATAGGCCTAGTAACACTAATGAGTCACATGGCATTTGGAGGAAATATGACAAGAAGTACTCAGTTTGGACATTTAGGGGTGTAGTTTCTTAGGGGTGTACTCACTTTTGTTGGTAGAGGTTTAGTTTTTAATGGTTATATTTTGAGTTATTTTGAGGGGAAGATAAATTTACTATGTTATATACGCTGCACGCAGACTACTTTTCATTGTATCAAAGTGTAATTTTGTCAGTGTTGTCCCATGAGGAGATATACTTAAATATCTGCAGAAATGTGAGGGGTGTACTCACTTTTGTGATACACTGTATATATATATATATATATATTGGTTGGTTTCAAGAGTTCCCATGTAATATAAGTAATTTGCACATGTCTGTATAGTTTCAAAGAAGGAGAGACAAAAAAGAGAAATGAAAAGAAAAAGAAAAGGAAAGATAGAAATACAAATCTGAGTGTTGAAGGATGACAGCAGGATTATTGGCTTTCTCTCTATCCTTCTTTCGGTCCCTCCCTCTTGTTTATCTGTTTTCTGTTATTGCTATACGCTTCAAAATAACCACAATTCTGAAGAAGTCTTTCGATGAAATAAAGACAAAATAATAATAATTTGAATCCGTTTGTCTGTATTTGGTTTATCCACTTTTCCATTCATCATTTTTTTTCACATCTTGTCGGATTTTCCTAATCTATAATTTTCTCCTAATATATATATATATATATATATATATATATAAGCTGACAAATTTTATGCATAAGTTGATTAGATTATTTCAGTGAGATGTAACTATAAACGAGATTGCATCAAAATAATTTCTTCAAATGAACGACGCCTTGTCTGACACGCAATTAGGCGGATACAGAAAGTTAGCTTCATTATTCTCATCATTTATTTCATTTCACACAAAACGAACAGGGAGGGATTATTTCGATAAAGCTGACGTATCACGCCGATAGTCCTTTCAAAAGTACGAAGAAATGTTTAAGAAAATAAAACAAACCCAAGAAATAAAATACGGAAAAATAAAAAATAGAAAAGAGTAAAGAAATCGTCGTTATGCTTGGTAGCGTACCGGAAGAAAAGGGTCAATTCTCGGCATTCAATACTTTTCCCGCTTCAAGAGACAATTCACTACACTCCACGCCGACAGTACCCCACACACAGCATTAGTCGATTCATTTTTTGGTTGGTGGATGTATTGTTAGGTGAGTAATAATAAAAGAAAGAGTAAAAGAGGAAAATAAGTGAAAAAGAAAAAGTATCAGACAAATTCTTGTCTTTTTTTTTTCCTTCTTCGGATATCGAACCAGCAACAGACGTTAATAGCAGCCTGGAGTCCAACTGATTTTATCTCACGTCAAAAAGACAAACTTCTATTTCATGTCACCCCTCTCCTCGCCGCGCGTGTTTGTGTATGCTTAGGTGACAAATTTTATTTTAAACAAGTATTGTTGAATATGACACTTAAGGAATGCCTCCCAAATGACACATTCTTATCTAAAAATGCTGATTTTGAAACAATTCCACATCGTACTTTTCATATCGATAGCAAACAACCCCAATTTTTTTCAATATTTCTTGATAATTGTTTAAGAATGTTTTAACACGACAAAATGTAACTTCCAATATGTTCCCATGTCAGAAATCAAGAAAAATCCAATAAATTATCGATACATTCCTTCCCCGTTGTATTCAACAATATATATATATATATATATATATATATATATACTCTCCGAAGGTTGAGCACTTTTTCAGTGAGGAATTTGCCGGCTTCCACATAAGCTGAAACGCTATAGCCCTTCTCATGAACTGAGCACTCCCAGTAGCCGATAATGTATATGTAAAAACTTATCCGTAAAAAATTCCTTCACTAACGCAGAGAATGAAGATGGCGATGATGTAAGATATCCGACTGATCGCAAAGTTAGACGGATTTCGATCTCGGCATCTTGTGTGTCTAACCACACTGAAGAGTTGTGATACAAGGAAACAATCTATCAGTTGATGACAATATATATATATATATACAGGGTGTCCAAAAATGTTTTCACATTAAAAATATATTCTATTTTTAACGTGTATACATTTTTGGGACACCCTGTATATATTAAAGGTGACAGACCAGTATTGAGATTTTTATTAGCCTTTTCATGTTGGTTAGCGAGATAAAAAGAAGTTTAAGAGTTGTTCAAAATCTCTGATGTTATTATAAACACGTGCTTTTTACCATCGTTGGTAATTGTTAAGGTTGTGGATAAACCACTCCATAGAATCGTTTTCTGTGATCAACATTTTTTTAATAAGAGCGTTCATTGCGCGCAGTTGATGTCATATTTGACGATGAAAATTAAGATTGGTGTCCATTGGTGCTGTTTTCAATATGTAGAAATCACAGATCATGTGACAGTGAATCACCGAGTCTGTGTGTCTGACACATTTTTTTTTATGAAAATGGCTTCTTTTATTTGGAGACTTGTTTACAATTAGTGTTATATATGATTTTTGCGTTATCCACTATTGTTTTTAGTATTTGTAGGAGTGTTATGGTCCTGTAAGATGTTCTTATTAATATATATTCTAATGGCTCTAACTTTAGAAAAATAGTTAGTCTGCAAGAAATGTGTTGTTGCATCATTATTAATGTTGGAGATAGAATCTCCGGTTATTTAACCGAATTGATACACTGCATTAGTTCTACATAATGTTTTGAAGTGCACAATTATTCGCAACAATCAGGATAACTGATAGAATATGAGGAAACTTAGACGTTTATGGCTTTCTGTAGGTGATAAATATCTCTGTTTATGATTGATTCATATATATCTCTGATTAACGATTGATTCATCTTGTTTATAGCTAGAATGCATTTGAAGGCAATAAAAGAGATAAATGATTTTTTATTTTTATTAAGATTATGGTTTAATTTACCCTAGAGGTCGGTAAAGTTATTCTTATTTGTTTACTACGATACGGTTTTTAGGAAATCTATTGTGAATTAGAGTTTGTGTAATGTTATTTAATTCTTTATAGAAAGATGTATGTGAGGAGAAGGTAAGTTTGGTTCGATTAATCAAGATTTTATATTACAGCTATCATATTTTGGTTGACATTCACTTGAGGAGACAGGATTTATAACGTTTTTATAGACGAAGGTGGTACATTTATAACTTTTAGAGTCAACTGAAACATCTCAGAAGGGATTTTTTTTTATTGATATTAAGTTCATATTGAAGAACTGGGTTTTGCTCGAAAGCTTTCTTTAGGCTATTTAATCGATTGTTTTAACGAGTAAAATGTCATCGATATATCGGACATTTATCATCATTTAGCCCACGTGTTGAACATTTTGTTTTCTAATTGGACCATGTAATAATTAGAAAAACATGGATCAAAGAGAGAGCCCATCGATCTGCCGTCAATTTGTGTATAGAGGTTACCATGATGACCATTGAAGGGGACTTATGTTGCGCAAACTCGCTTACTTTTGGGGCCTCCAAATAGTTTTTTCCATGAATGCTAAGAAAGAGACTTGTGTAAATACTCTTACACACACACACACACACACACACACACACACACACACATATATATATATATATATATATATCCACCACATCCAAGAGAGAGAGAGAGAGAGAGAGTGAGAGAGTTCAGACCTAGAGGTGAACAAACAAAGAAAAAGGGTTAATTTATTTGGTTTAATTGTTTAATGGCATTTTAACCCCTTATGAGTAATTCATATTAAAGTTTGATACAGATAAGTTGCACACAGTTATATTATTTCAAGTATATCTATCGAATACTAATAATTTTCAAATCTAACAACTTGGTTCATTTGGTGGCGCCTTAATAAGTACAACAATTCCGGGTCAGAGTGGACTTGTAAGTGATAGCATCGAAGGGATACTCCACACTCCTTAGAGTTCTACCACCGGATGCAATTTATTTTCATATCGATGACCCTCTTATTTTAGGGAGAGATCTTACTCATCTACAGGATATTTTCTAATCCCCACAGATAGAGAGGGAAAATAAACGTATCATACTTAAATAAACGTAAAAGAGGTTGAGATAAGTTCTGTGCAAGGTGGATATGAAATTCACAATTTAAAAAGTAAAAATTGCATTGAAAAGAGGGCATTACTTTTAGATAATATTAAGAGGGGCGTGTCGTGATCCTTTAGTTCAAGGATTTATGTGTAACTATGTTACTGTGTGTGTGGGGTGGGTGCGCATGGAATTGAATGTGAAAAGATTTATCAAAAAGATGGGAATCATGTGTAAAAGCATGAAGCGTAAGGTCTACGATTTTCGCACTCTTTAGAGATCCATGAATAAGCAGAAAAACCCATGAAACGGAAAAAGAGATTTAAAAATGATAATAGCAAAAAATACAAGTATGAATAAATCGTGTCAAAATTTGTTGACTCAGCAAGTAATTCTACAGTAGGAGGATTTTCTTCTTTCTTGTTAATTTCTAATAAAAACAGACAAGGCCATATCGAATTTTAGTGAATGTTCCAAATGAATAATAATCATGGGTGAGAAAAGAAAAAAACTGTCTCAAGATGTCCAGAACAAACAAACCACCTTACTGAAACCAAAAGACTTAATCATTATCGACACGAAAAAGAGGATGTGTAAAATTGTTAATGTAGTTTTACAAACAACCACCGGAGTAAAAATAACAAAAAATGTTTACAAAAGTTTCGGTTTTGTCATTTCAAATTAGAAGAATTTAACAAGTGCTTTTTCCCTAGTGTTGAAAAATTTAACAATAAAAGAATTTAGGCTGCTTAGATTCTCATGTCAACGTACATTTTTTTAAAATTAAACAATTAGAATTTATCATACACACTCACACGCACCTCCTCTCTCGCCCTTTCTGTCTGTCTGTCTATCTCTGTCACTGTCTCTCTCTCTCTCTCTCTCTCGTTGCTTATTCTCTTTTACAGACAAACGCTTACTCTTTCATTCATACTGTCACATACTCACACCACGGTAAGCGTAACAGTTATGATCATAGGAAATGAACTCAGGTTACCAATTCCATTTCCTACGTTGTTGTTTGTGTTTTACTTCGCACAAATGCCCTAATCCATGTTTTCTTTCCCCATGTTTGGATTAATAGTAGGGCAGACTGATTTCTTTAGCCTTGATGAGACAACCTGTTCAAGAGAAAGAAAACTTTCAATTCAGACCAGCAGTACTCTGATTAAAAACTGACTTTGCGTCACGTCCTTGATGAGTTATGGGAAGAACACATCACCTATATTTGCATTCACCCAACCCATCCGCACAAACAGGATGTGACACAAGGTCATTTTTTAGCGGAGTTTGACAAGTTTGAATTCAGACTTTTCCTTTTTCAAGACCAGTTGCAATACCAAGATTAAAGAACCCATGCTATCTTACTATTTACCCAAAGCTGGTTCGGTTTCTTTGTTTAATGGCATATCAACCTTTGTATGTTATTTAATGCCAAAACCGTCCTTTTGGAAGAACAGTAGTGTGACTATTCAAACCATAGCTGGGAGGATAAGGGGGTTCATACCATTCCCTTTGGTATTTGTCCGAAAGCGAACGTAATAGCACGACTGGAGTTCGAACCCGCTTACTACGATTCTGCAATCCATCGCTTTAATCATTACACCACATTACACCAATAATCCGGGAGACTTGGGTTCAATGCCAGGTCGAGTCATACCAAAGATTCAAAAATAGTACTTGATGTCTCCTTGCTTAACACTCAGCACTATATGGATCAAGAATGAGTGGAGTAGAACCCTCCCCAACATCTCGGTGTAGTAGCTATGGAAAAGGGAGCATTCAGGTCGCCCTTGACTACGCTAGGCCTATATCATTCATCATCATCATCATTATCATGTCGTGCTGGTAGCACGGATATCCCTGATCCTCTCTCGTCACTTTTCTCTATCGTTCATCGCCTCTGGCAGGTCTTCTGGACTACATCCCGTATCTTCACATAGTTGCTGAATGTATGTTCGTGCTAGTCGTCCTGCTTTTGCTCGGCCATATGTGGGGGTCCATAAGAGTACGTCACTTATGAGTTCGTACCTGCTTCTCCAGCAGTGTCCTGCATGTCTGGTTCTTTTAACTTGAATAGTTTTCGTGATAGGAGGCAGGTGGCCGTACAGTTGGTGTCTTGTGGGGTGTTGCCGCCAGGACTTGTTCAAGATTGCTCGCAGCATTCTTGTGTAATTGCCGTCTAGCTTCTTCTCTAGCCGTTTTGTTAGAGTCCATGTAGTGCATCCATATAGCAGTATCGATGCGACCACTGCCTGGAAGAAACTGCGTTTCATTTTATCGGTTAGGTCTGATTTCCATATAATCGATAGCCTATTGATAGCTGTCCATGCCTTCGTTAACCTCGTTTCGATGTCCTTTTCGGTTGATTCGACGCTGCTTCCTAGGTAAGTGAATTTGTCTACTAGTTTAAGAGGGGTTCCGTCTAGAGTGGAGATGTCACCCGTTTGATTATAGCACATATATTGCGTTTTGTGTGCATTGACATAGAGGCCTATGTCTACGGCTGCTCGTCCAAACTATGCATTAGTGTTTCGGCTTGGTTGGGTGAATTTGCCAGTATCGCTATGTCATCGGCGTAGTCGGCGTCGGTAATTGTTTTTGCGGGGTACCTTCTGCTTCTTTTCTTTCTCAGCTCAAAGCCGTTCTCTCAGATTTTATCAATCGATGTTCTAAGTACGTAGACTAGACAAATGATAAAGAGGTATGGAGCAAGCGTGTCCCCTTGTAGTACACCTGCTACAATGTCGAAGTATTCTGTGTCTCCATCTGGTGATCGTACTTTTACTTTGGTGTTTCTATAGAGAATCGTTATTGCTGCTACGGTTTCTTTAGGTAGGCCGTATGCTAGTAGGATTTGTTCCATCTTTCCTCTGTGAATGTAATCGAAGGCCTTGGTAAAGTTGACAAATAGTAATGTCGCTTGTATGTTTTTTGCCTGTACACCTTCAAGGATTGTACGGATGGTTAATATTTGTGAGGTCGTGGGTCTATTTCTTCGGAAGCCATTTATGTTTTTCCTAAGGATGTTGTCGATTTTGGGTTCTATGCGGTTTTGTAGTAGGGCATTGTAGATTTTGGCTGCTATGGATGTAAGTGTTATGCCTCGGTAGTTTTTGGCTTATCCGGGGTCACCCTTTTTAGGGAAGGGGAGGATGCATCCCTTCATCCATCTATCTATCGGATTTTGATTATATACTGGGTTGCAGTGTCCGAGCAGTATGTCGTCAAATTGTCTGTAGGCCTATATATATATATATATATATATATATGCGTGAGTGTGTGTGTGAAAAATTGGAAATAAATCCAACAGCATGAAAATCTCCTAATTAAAACTCAAATGATAGATTTCATGTTACAAGTGTTGATGGAAACATGTTGGGAGGAATGATCTCGTTCAAAACTTTTCAAACGTTCAACTTAGCACAATTAAAACGGGAGACCTTCAATTTGGTCCTAAATTCGCC